>JAOBAT010006882.1:0-10571 GCA_026413305.1 Hydrozoanthus tunicans
CGGATGTCGAGGAGGCAGCACCAGAAAGTTCACTTATAGAGCTGAGTGACGATGACATTGAAGTTGTTTGAGAATATGTTATGTATGTTAACTAAAGAGACTTCTTCGAAGACCGAACAATTAGTAGTTAGTCCTGGGCATAAACCGAACAACGAATAGTTAAAATTATGCTCGAATATTTTTTCATTTTTTGTTATTATTTGTTTTGTTACAAAATAAACCTTTTACTTGCTGAAAATGCTGAAAATGTAATAAGCGCCCAGCCTCGAATAAGCGCCCACCTCGAATAAGCGCCCACCCTGAAGGTCCAAAAATTAAATAAGCGCCCAGGGCGCTTAATCGAATAAATACGGTAATTCTAGTTCCAATGGAATATGGAAGCGGGCGTGTTATGCAGCATCACTACGTTGGAAGGTGAATGCCGAGCTTCATTGGCTGGAAATCAACGCCACTTACCTGCCATCAGAAGCATACCATTAGATAAAGAGGGTACCGACCACCTCAAGGCCAAACCAATGGTTATTTCAGAAAGATCCCATCGCAATGGATGTGGAAGACTATGCCTCCTTGGCGGGGGAAAGGTGGCTGACAGGGTCTGTCATAGACACGATTTGCCTTCAGCTTATGTGCGATCAGAGACAACATCACTGTAATTTCTGCCATCCTTAGCTCAGCAATGGGCTGCCACTTCAGATGCCGAGTTTCTCAGAACAAAGTTAGAACAATTTATTACCAGCAGTCGCACAGACGAAGCAAGATGGCTGTTATCTTCCATACATTTGACTAACCACTGGGGATTACTTTGCCTTGATTTTGAGGCCGAAGAGGTACATTTCGACGAAGGACTGAACATCGACCCTTCGGATAACATGATAGAAGTGGCCCAAAACATAGTACAGTGCGTGATGACCACTACCAAAGGGTGGGATTTTCTGCAGTTTAAACGTTTTGGGATACCAGAGCAACCGCCTTCCGGCATTAGTTCAGGTAGCTGCGGTGTTGCTGTTCTTCTTGCTATAAGAGATTTTTTTGCAAGCTCTTCTTCAGACTTCCCCGTTTTCTCTTGGGACTTCAGCGAAATGATAAACCATAGGCAGCAGCTTATGTGGCAGCTTGCTTCTTGCATTGTGTAGTGGTAATTGAATAAAATGCTAGGTGCATTCACACAGGTGTCCCGCCCGAAAGTAGCAATAGTTTACTATTGTCGGGGGAAATATTTTATTCAGTCTAGTTCGAATAGTTTTCAGTTTACATTGGAGCGTTGTTAGTGAATAAAATGTCAGTACCTCCTTGGTGCTTTCACAGGTGCCCCGCCCGAAAGCAGCAATAGTTTACCATTGTCGGGGGAAATATTTTATTCAGTCTAGTTCGAATAGTTTTCAGTTTACATTGGAGCGTTGTTAAGGAATAGTAGGTGGTAATTAATGGTAGGTTCGGGTGATGTTTTTCGGATTGCAGTGACATAATGGCTCTGGCCTCAGCTAATGGTTCTGAACCCGGTACTCCATTTTTGTACGACTTAACAACGACCGGGATGTTGCCAAGGTACAACATCTTGGTGCAGCGACCGTAACTGCCGCTACCAATAAAATTTGAGCCTGAGTCACCGGCGTCTGAAAGGGCGCTTCGTCGCACAACACTAGGTGTACACGAAAACACGTACCGACCGGCTTTTCCATTACCCTTTGGTTCTGCAGACGTCTCGACTTTGGCTGGGGTTCTCTCTTTCTTGATTGGAGCTGAACTTGTTTTGTGTATTTGTTTCGTGTTCCCAGAGGCTAAAACAACCATTCTCGCCGCTCTTGACTGACAAAGCAACAAATTAGAAAGTCGAAGCATAGTTTGTAGCGTCGACTGCCTTTCTTACTGAGGTTGCGCCAGTGTTCGCAAATGTTTGGATTGGTCGTTCGAGGTCTACAGTTTTAGACTTCCCGACATTATGCTTTTCATCTCTATATCTCGAACATCGTCTTTCTGCGCTGGTTGATTTTGCGCTTGTTGCACGTGTCCGTTCGTTTCACCAATAACCTCGTCTTCTCGCCGTTCTCTATTTCTACTCCAGCGCCTTTCCCTGTCTAATCTGTCGCTCTCCAATTTCTCTTTCCTTCTCCGCTTATGATTTTTTCTCTTTTCAGCTCTCCTTTCTGCTTTACAATGTAGTCTTTGTCGGTTGCTCTCCATAGCGTTGAGCATCAAACTAACAACAATCACAGTGACTGAGTCGATCGGAAATGATGTCAACTCTCTGACACATTGCAATGCAAGACTTTACGAGACGCGGCCTAACTCGTGTTAACTCAAGGCGAGTGTAGCCCGATAGAAATATAAGCCGCAACATTATTTTGAACTTATAAAAAGTGCGAGTGAGAAGATGTGAGAAGTTGCTTTTGAATTTTACAGAAACACAAAGAAACGTGATAAGGCTCGTGACAATTTCAGATTCATTTGCATATTTGTTCGAAGAGTGAAACGGTTGCTTTTGAAATACATACCAAAATCGGCTTACAGTAAACAGCGAAACGAAACGGAATAAGTACGAAAAATAGTAATTACTGTGTTAAAAATGATATCTAATTTTTCGGCGACCGATTTCAATTTATAATCCGCTAGATGAAGTCGTTTCGTTGTCTGGAAATTAGTAAACAGCGAAACTAACTTAATTACTAATTTTATCTGACGACGAAACGACCCATCTAGCGCTGTACGCATTGAAATCGATCGCTGGGAAGTTTTATATCATTTCTAACACACTGTTTACTTATAATGGTACATGTTTCGTTTCGTTTTGTTTCGTTGTTCACTGTAAGACTTCGAGGAATGGTTTGTACATGCGAAAAGTTCCTTTTAACTCGCATAAATCCGAATAAAAGAAATGTGATTAGAATCCCTTTCAGCCGATAGTTTTTGTATTTGCATACTTACAAATTCGAACAGTTTTTTATTCTATAAATGAAGTCGTAATTCATAAAGATGAATTTAGAGAGCATATCGAACTGACACTTTGTTTCAGTGTTTTGGCTGGGGTTTTGAGATCTTTTTCATAATAGCACTTTAATTATCCCAATGACAGATTGATCTTCGATAATTGACCGTACTGACAAACATTACCTCGACACCGGTAACAGTAATCGCTCTTCACGCTGTTTCCGCTTGTTCAGAAGTGTGAAAGCGAACAATGGAATCGCAGCAGGTCGGCTGAAAACATGATCGGAATGCAGTTTTCAAAGCTGCATTCCATCGCACAGGAAAGGGCTTGCGGCTTGTAATGTACTGGCAAAGGCATTAAAAAGAGATGAGCTAACCCAGAGGTTGATGTCTTGCCTGGCTATGAAGTATAACTTTGGTCCTAACACAATCATTGGCAGAATCATGGATGGGGCTTCAGTGAATGGGGCTGCCTTGCGACAACTCAAGCTTTTCTACTCCAACCTGTTTGGTGTTGTGTGTTTTTCACACTAAATAGACAATGTTGGTACCACTTTTGAGCTTCGAATCTTGAATTCATTCACCCAGTACTGGGTAAGTCTGTTTGCTCATAGTTTCAATTCTCGGCTGCTTTGGAAGGAGAAAACAGGCCAAGCCATGCGTACACATAGTGACGGCAGGTGGTGGAGTAAGTGGGACATTCTACAACAAGCTCAGTATTACTTTGGAGAAAATGAAGAATTGTCCCCCGCAGTGCGTTGACATCTACTGGAAATCTTTGATAATCATCAAGATTTCCAAGACCTACGTCTTGAGCTTGCTGCAGTTGTAGATGCCGGTGTTCACTTTGCAAGTACAACCAAATGACTACACCTTATCAGGATCAAAGACCCTTCACTCAGATGACAAATCAAATTTGGTGGCTTTCTCTTGATTTATACATTACTAATACTAATTGAAAACTAGTGGAAAAAGTAATCAGTTGTCTGAGTTAAGAACCTCTGTAAAGCCATGTTCATATTTTGGGAGTGTACAAACCCTTTTTAAAGTTTAAACTAGGTCACAATTTCATTTCATTTATTTATAAATTTCACATTTAATAAGGATACAATAGTTTGACATCAATACTTCTACTCCCAAAAAACAATGGTTGCCATAACCCTAAGAAGATAGGATTCCAGCTAAGAGCCCTGGCTGAGATTATTTATTAAAGCAAATTAGTATATTGAAAGTTGCTTTTCCTATCATTCATTATCCTTTAAAATGTCTTTCAGATCGATGTGTCTGCAGTTACACATGTCTCTGAAGCAACCTTGGAAGAGCTTGGCCTAGCAAGAGTTGGTGACAGACTTAATCTTATTTCGTTTCGTTTTAATATGCAAATAGCCAGATGGGAAAGTTTCCCTACAATTTTACGCCATTGACGCGTTTAAACTGCATATAATTTTTGTTTACAGAAACATGTCGAATGACCCAGAGTCACAAACAGAAATGGTTCCGGCCTCTTTGCCTGTTGATTTAAGTTCAACTTTGGCTAGCATGTTTGCGGAAATGAAAAGCGAGCTCTTACAACACGTCGAGCATTGCGTCTTTGCGTCCATGCATGGTGTTAATCTTGTTCAATGTTCAAGCGAAGGAAGCTCGTCGTTTATATCTGGCGGATGAGTTGGATAAATTGCCAGCGTCAACCAAGGAAAATCCGGGTCAAGAAAATATGCAAAGGATTATAAAAAGGCGATGGATGCAATAACAGCCTATTTCAAGCCTCAGGAAAATGTCCCCATGGCTCGTCAACCATTTTTGGCAGCCAAACCCGAGGTTGGAGAGACAATAAACAACTTTGTTTCACGGCTACAATGTTTGGCAGAAAATTGTGACTACGGCGACGAAAGAAACAACCAGGTACGAGACTTAGCTATATCGTTCATTAAAGACAAACAACTAAAAGCAAAACTGTACCGAGAGGAGAGCGTGACACTTGCAAAAATGATTGATGTTGTGTCTCGATACCATGACCAAACTGCACTAATTTTAGTGCCACAAACTGTCAACTATGCCGGTATGTTGGTGTGAGTAAGGGACAAAGGAAAACAGCCCCGAAACAACCACGTCAAAGGGAGAATAGATGTTGGTGTTGTGATACCCCAGGACATTTTGCCAAGAATTGCGTGAAATCGCGAAACCACAAATATGTGAAATGTAAAAAAAATTGACATTTTGAAGTATGCTTAAGTCCAAGCAAGGAGAAGTACAAAGACAAACCTCACAACGTGGTCGTGGTCATGCAAAAACAAGTGGAGGACCAAAAGTCAACCAAGTTACAGATAGAGATGAAGATTCCTGTGAGGATAATTTGCGTTTAGTGCTGGTGGACTGGATTCAAATTCCCTCACACTAATGATTGCAGATAAGTCCGTAGACGTAGTTATAGACTCAGGAGCAAGTTGCAATTTAATGTCAGAAGATGTTTTCACACACGTAACAGGGGGAAGGGTTAACCTTTCACAAACTAGCAAAAAAGTGTTTACTTATGCATCTATAAAACTTTTGCCTCTCAAAGGCAAATGTAGTTTAAGTGTAACTCGAAGCGCTTCTGAGTTGTTAGGCGTGCTGAGGGTGGGTGTGTCAGTTAACAATTGTGACATCAAGCCCGACAGGAAAGGTATTCTTAGAGAGAAGCTCCCCGCAGTGTTTGAGAGTCTGGAAAAACTTAAGGGGTACCAGTTGAAACTGCACATAGACAAAAACTCTGTTCCTGTCCCAGGTAGAACGTTCTAACGAGACAATTCTGAAAGTAATCAGAATTGCCCAAATAGACGGGAGGGACTGGAAGAAAGATCTAGCAGATTTCCTATTCCAGAATAGGAAACGACAGAACGACTCCGCATACGGTAACTGGTATATCTCCGGCTGAGTTATTGATGGGAAGGAAACTGTTCGACAAATTACCCCAAATACCCAATTCTTGGGAAAAATGACTTTGAATTTGTCAAGGTCACCCAGAAGAAAATCACAATCATGCAATTGGGACGAGGCCTTGAGTACAACTACAAGGTTTTGAAGAAGTTAATTGACCAAAGAACCCTGTATGTGAGAATGAAGACAGGTTACCAGTTTGTGCTCCAACCTAATGCAGAGAATAGCCCACCTGCTAGCCCACCTCGTTCAACCACAACTCTGAGTAACCCCCAAGTCCAGCACCATGTGACTGAGGCACAGCCAGTCCAAAGGGAAGTCCATGCTACTCAACATGCGGAAGTGCAGTTGAGACAGCACGTGGAAGAAGCAGGCCATTGTTCATTTGTCATATCTGGTAGTGAAAATCTGGCAGTTGTATCTGATGATGAACATGAGAAGCCAGAAAAGTTCAATTTCTTGAATGAATGTACCATAAGCATCAATAACAAGTACTGACGTTCATCGTTCTGAGAAACGTTTTAAAAGGCGCCAACCCTTATAGCTTCGGTTTTGGTGTTTTTTCTAAGTTGATAATTGTTCTACTTTCCATTAATCCTAAAATTGATCATTAAAGAATTTACTTTTACTTGCAGTTATACATATCAATGCATAAAATTTAATAAAGTTGGTTAATGATTACTTAAGTGTACAATGTTTTTGTTTGATATTAAAAGGTCTTATGCCTTGACTATAGACCTTTTGTATGTGAACTTACAGCAGGTAAATTTTGATGACAAAACAAAAGACTTTTGATATTCCGAGAGCTAGAGTTTATTGTCCAGACTGAGTTGTTTTCTGGCATACTACACGACCTATGCTTGAAAAGGTTAAACATTTTAAAGGTTGTTAATAATGTTTAGGCTGGAAAATATTCTAAGAATTTATTTCATGTAATATAGCAATACGATTACATCATACTCAACAAGCACCCAGGCATGGACTACCTGCATAAGCTACCGTGCAGTTAATCTTTATTAAAAACAAAAAGAACGGCTAGCTCATATAGATTTTAATGCTCTTCAAAATAACGTTACAAGTCAGTTTGGTAACTAATTAGCTTACAGTCTCCATAGCCGCTTTTGCATCTTTTTGCCTTTTAGCAGGTAGGAGCGAAGTAAGCAAACTTGATCCAGATAAACAAAAAGTACTGTCATTTTAAGCAGAGTACGGTGCAGTGGGAGTGCTGTAACAGTCTGTATATGAAAAAAACATACTACAATAAAAAAATAAATAGATGACACGACAGTGTAAGAAATCATAAGTAAAAATAGTCCTAGCAATGCTCAGTCTATGATTAACGAAGTAGCTACCTGGTCAACACTCAACTCCATCCGAAAAAGTATAATGAGCTAAGAGTCTCCTTTGTGCGCTCCCTTACTTCCTACGAACTCACAGAAATTAATGGCTTTAAGGTTAGCACTGTTAGTGTCGTGAAATTACTGGGTGTGTGTTTTCAAGATAATCTCAAGTGGAACACTCGCGTTTCTGAGAAGATTAAATAGCCGCTAAGCGCCTTTACTATTTAATTCAGTTAAAGCAAGCTAAGGTACCACCACTAGAATTAGCAAACTTTTATGTCGCTTATATTCAATCTGTCTTACTTTATGGATGTCAGGTCTACGATTATTTTCTCCCCAATTATTTGAGCTTGAGTTTAGAACATGCCTAAAAGAGAGCCTTGAAAAATATATACGATTATGATAATCGTTATTGAAAAGCGCTTCAGATGACAGGGCTGAAAATCCTAAAGGACCGGAGAGAAAACCTTTGCTTAAAATTTTTTAACAACATCGTCTCCAATCCTTTGCATTGTTTATACCATTTACTACCCTTCGATAACCGAAATCAACTTATGAAATTACGACGACGCAGACCATTAAGAGTTTCTTTTAAAACAAATCGGTTGAGAGATACTTTTCTTCCAGCAAGCGCAAGACATTTTAACTGACATTTATTATAATTATATACATCAAATTAGTTTTTTTTTCTTTTTTAGGTTAGATTTTATTGTATAGTTATATTACATAATTTGTACACCTTTGCAATTCAACTTTCAGCCGCTATTAGGGTATTTTTAATAAACGTCGATCTGTCTCTATCTTGAAAATAAATTTTGTTGAAACAGTCTGGAACCGAAATTGCTGCTATGGTAACCAACGGGCCCACTTTATATTACAGAACAAATGGCAGGGAGCTAAATTAATTACGATTTGTTGGAAACTGGCTGTGATGTTGCTTATACAAATCCAAGGCAGAGCACGGAATGGGATGTCATCAGGTCTCAATATCTGCCAATAGTGGCCACTTTTTAACCTCGGATATTTCTGGCAACAAAAAGTTGTTTGAGAATCGAAAACGGAAAAATGCGGTCGAAATCAAGGAAATAAAAAATTGATCATAGTAGCACTTTGGGCAATGAGTAATGGATTGGATTACAAAAAATGGCCCGTGACAGTTCTTGATTAAAAGGGACTTGTATGCATCGACACTCTTGTGCACTCATTGTACTTTCAGTCTCAACAAGAAATAACACACAAACAGCGGAAATAAACATCACATAGTCTTAGGTACCAATTAAACGTCCTCTGCGTATTAAAATTTCGATTTCTTCAATCCCCCGACCTTATTAGGACCCCTCTGTTTGAATAATAAACAAGCGGTAGTAGTTGACGAATGTTTTTTGTAAGCGTATTGTGCTGCTCAATGAGATTGGTTTTGCGGGCGAATTCTTGTAGTTTCAGATTAGCAAAAGATTCTTGAGTTTTTGAAAGGCATGGTAGTACTGATATTGGTCTAGAATTATCGCATTCGGTTTGGTTTACACCTTTAAACAGCTTTCTTTCAGAGTCGCATGCAGTGCGATGCTTATCGCCCCTTGCAGTGTACGATGTACCATCCTCCCTGAAGGGGGAATCTCGTATAACACGCAAGGGTGGTAACATTCTTAGCTGCTACAATATCACCGACTCCACACAGCTCTCTAAAATACCAATAAAGTAGTTACTTTCTCATAGTAACACCAAAATGGAGCTACCGCAAAATCTCACCACAAAGTGGATGGAGAAGGAAGAACAGTTGGGAAAACAAGTAATGGTTGCATGGGGGACAAAGTAACACCCACAAGGACACAGACTACCTTGAGAGCAACCACGAAGAGGCTGACACCAAGCTAGTGCTGCTTGCAGTCGACGCTACGAACTATAGAGCCACGACAATAGACACCGTGTTACCAGACAACCAACGCCTTTGTCCTTGCATTTAGGCCATCTCCACAGTTGTGCTAGAGAGCAAATTTTGAGACGGGCAGGAGGCAGGTAAAGAAAGGTTCTGCTAAAGTCGATTGCTACAGTTTTTGGTCTTGTTAAAACTGTGGCGTTGCCTGTTATTCATGCATGGAGTGGAGCGGATGTAACTAGAAGTTTTCCAGGGAAAGGAAAGCTTAAATGTTAGAAAGTCATTCTCGAAGCGTAAGATGATTAAATTACCGCATTATCAGATCTGGGCACAACCGAGTAGCCAGCACCATGTACCATGTACCAAGACACGCTTTTCCAAAGTAAAAGACCTACGATGGTTCATGTTTCACAGTAAACAAGCCCAATCGGTAAACCTCCGACAGAAGCAGCATTGAAAGAAGTCGTAACGCGTGCTCATTTCCAGATGATTGGTTTGGAGCAGTGATTTGGTGCCTAATCCAGAATTTTCATCATCAGCAAACTGTATTTCTGTCAAATTGTATGTCAGATTTCAAGGTTATCACGTGTACATCCTCTCTTATTATTACTGGAGATTTTAATTTTCATTTAGATAACGAAAATGATCGATCTGCTAAACGTTTTCATGCCCTCTTAGAGAATTTTAACTTGATACAACATGTTGTAGGCGCTACCCATAAAAACGGCCACACCCTTGACCTTGTAGTTACTAGAGATGGGGAAGAGCCTGTGAAAAAAATGTGAGGGTTTCTGATCCAGTGATCTCTGATCACTCGACCATACACTGGGAGGCCTTGAACTGTAACACCGATGGCACCCATGGAAAAATTGCCCTCGACCCGACAAAATTGAACTCTTTAAGAGGTAAGCAAATCAAAGCGTAAAAGACAATTTACACTCAAACACCATTTTAATCCACAGACAATTAAGGAAACAAAATTAAAGTGCTCATTAAGATGCCTAGTTTTTAAAGCGAAAAGTATAATCAAAGTAAGAGGACCTAAGAACGAACTGTTGTTAGCCGCTTCAGCATTTATATGTTTAATTTCATGTCTGTCTCTCAATGTTTATCTGTTGGTTTTTTTATTTACATTTTAATAACAGTGTTTTATTTTTCGTTGCAGTGCTGGTCTTCAAGAAATATCCGGTAGGGGATGGAGAGTGCGAAGCTGCCTGCTGGAGGCCGTGCAAAAAGAAAATCAACTCGAAGTGCCGTGCCAATAAATACTACAACGTGCGCGCGCCATGACATTTTTCTTTTGTAATTTGTTTTTGTTGAGTATTTATAATTGTTTTGCTGATCATATTGCAAATAGCTTTTTGATATCAAAGTTTAACCTACTTTATGTTTTTTGATATTGTAAGTAGACTTAGACTGCAATATTAAAAAGTTTTAACGAACTTTATGTGTCTGATTTAATCTTTCAGTAATTAGTGCTCAAGTTTGTGCTAATTGAAGCAGAGAAAATTGTT
>JAOBAT010006893.1:0-10571 GCA_026413305.1 Hydrozoanthus tunicans
GGGAAGTACTTCGGGATCAAAAGGGTATGGATGACCGTCGGAAAATCCCAAAAATACCCCCTTAAAAAATACCAAAAGATAAAAGTTTCCACCTTAAAAATATACCTCTCGGTTTTAAAATTACCCTAAAAAATACCAATTGAAACCTGAAATTTTTCCCTTGGTAGCTAGCGGGTTGGACACAAATCGAGGCGTCCTTAACCACATTCAACCCAGGCCCCTCGCAGAAAATACCGTTTTGATACTAACCTTTTCACTATTTTGCTAAATATCTAAAAACTGAAATAAGGAATCCCCCTTTTTCTTTTTCAATTTTGTAACTGGTGAAAAAACTTAAACAAAATATATTGGATAGAAAGTACATAATTTGGGTCATTGAAATCCTTCTGACGGGCAACTTTTAGCTACTTTGAACTAATAATGAGGTAATTCTAATGATGATTAATCATGTTAATTAATGACATTAGTTGACAAAACTCCTCGAATGCGTTGCTTAGTAGACTCAAAGTTAAAAGAAAGTAATAGGAATGTAAGTCACCCCAGTGTACATCAGCAACACTTTGTTACTGGCTGTCGGACAAAAAACTGCACGATGATGGCATTTTCTGACTAAATTGGCATAAAATAACCATATTTTGACACTCCGTAACTCCCAAACGAAGTCAGTGACTCCAAATTTTTATTTCATTTTCGAAGTCAACACACAAACAGGAACAACCTGACAAAGTTTGATAAAGAAATTTATGTGCGGAATTTTTTCCGGGGAATGACCTTAACTGATTTTATTCCTATACAATTTGCATTGTGCACCTATCCCCCCGTATCGTAGTTTTTTGTAACAGTGGGAGGCAACAAAAAAGGGAGAAAAAAGCACTTTAAGAACAAACGTACCTGCAACTGGCGGTCCAGTAGAAGCTATTAAGAAGTACGAACTAAGACAGATACCGAAGCTGAGACCTTGACAAGTTGTGGGAACAGATCTCGAAATAATCCCCATTTGTACCACATACATTGTTGCGACAACCGAGCCTTGAACCCATCCAAGCACAACAACAATAACCATGAAATACTCGTACGTGTTGGCTTTTGCTAAGACTGATGTAGCAATTCCTCCAATAAAAGCTGTTATTACATAATAACGCTTTGGTGTAGCCCAGTGTGAGTTGAGAATACACCCGGATGCAATCCGTCCAACCACTGATAAGGCGCCGTATACCATGTACAGTTGAGAAGCTTTAAAGTGAGGTATGCCAAACCCTTCAGTGTATTTAGCCTGATTGTTGTTGGTGGAAATAAAAAAGTTGTATGAATCCAAAAGCATGGTCGATGTAACAGCGCGTTTATAACAATCTAGGATACCAAAACGATAGTTTTAAATCTGACAGACTTGCTGCAGCGAAACCGAACGCCATCATCAACGTTGCACAGTGAAAGCAATATGTAGATTTTTACACAAGTTTAAACGCATAAACAAAAAAGAAAACTTAATACACGTTGAAAGACACGCATACATGTGCTGCTATTATTTATATTCGGATTTCACAACTTAGTATGCATAATTTTCCTCTTTTCCGAGTTCATACAACTTTTTGTGTTTGTTAGAGCGTGCATGAATCTGTGAAGGTGAAATCTTTTGAAGTGGACACCTTTCTGCAATCGACCATGCTGTACACTTTACCACAATGAATTGCAAACCCTTACACCGCTGAACGAAGTTCAGTTAAGGTAACAGTTGATAAAAACTCTTCCTTGTACAAACAACATTGTGTGTGTCACACTTGAGGTTTGATAATACACTAAGCCGGGAAACACTATGCAAAATTGCATTCAACGTTGCGCGCAACTGAAACCCTTCGTGTAGCCACACGGTGAAACCGTTGCATGCAATGTTGCAGAAGTAGCATCGGTTTCCACTTTGCGCAACCTTGCGTGCAACGATTACAAAGGTGGCTACATGGTGAAATTCTCCCGTTGCGCACAACATTGCAAGCAATGTTGCCCTGTTTAGCCACGGCTTTAGGTTCTCACTTCTGCTTCTATTGGCATTTGAGACATTTATGCACTAGAATTATGGGTAAATGAACTGGCCGCCTTCTCCGAGGCTTGAAAACCAGAAAGCAGCAAGCGAAACTCAGTCGTAAAAACTGAAAAAAAAAGTCAAACAAAGTCTTTGATGATGGTATTGATGATGAAGATGATGACAATAATGAATTAATTTGAGATTTTGTCACTTGGGAACCCGGTACTCTACTGCGGCCGCCTTTGCGGGGAAAAAACGCGACACAGGAAAATTGAAAATACCTGAACTATCATCATTAATCAGTTTGTTCTCATAGTAGAATGAAATTAGAGCAAGGGTAGTAGACTCCGGTCATTGCTTAATACCTTTCTACTTACCAAATGAACTGTAGGAATCCAAAATCCCATACCATCCACAAACGAAAGTGACAGTGTGCATAAAATCAAGTCAGCGTTTCCAGAAACGACTGACAGAGCACGCTTCCACATTAAATCCGAATTTTTCTCGTTTTTGTTTATCAGTTCGTCTCTTTCCCATCGAAGATCATTCGTTGCTCGCGTCCTAACAGCGCACGCCAAAAGACTAGAAACGGCCATCAGGGTGGCTAGAACTCTGTAGGTTCCTCTTAGCCCAAAACGATCCAGGAGACGTTGTACAATTGGGTTCATTGTAAAAACACCTGCTCCGAAACCTGCAGCAACGATCCCTATAGCCAAGGACCTTTTGCTATCAAACTGTGAAACAACTGCTATAAAAACTGGGCAGTACAGTGTGCCTATGACATACCCAAAAAGGACGCTATATGACACAAACATGACGTACAAGTAAGGGGCGTACGAACTTGTCAGAAACGATACAGAGCTTGCCCAAAAGCAGGATAGGAGGACTGTTCTACATCCAAAATGATCCGTCAGTTTGCCTCCGACTGGCGAGAGAACTCCTCCGAAAATAAAACACAGCGAGTTTACAAGAGCTGTGGAAGGAAACGCAAAAAGAACAATTGTAGC
The DNA here is from genome assembly GCA_026413305.1 of Hydrozoanthus tunicans. Classification (NCBI taxonomy): domain Eukaryota; kingdom Metazoa; phylum Cnidaria; class Anthozoa; order Zoantharia; family Hydrozoanthidae; genus Hydrozoanthus; species Hydrozoanthus tunicans. Next base: position 3,028 of record JAOBAT010006893.1, read on the forward strand.
TGAAAGGAAACACTACATAATAAGATAAAAGGAGAAATGTTGCTAAAGCAGATTCTATTTAAAATTATTCTACTGATTCTAACTATTGTATAGTTTTCAGTCACTTAATTCTGTTTTCTCACGATTTTCAGTTTCATAATTCAAATTGGAATAAAGTAAAAAAAGCTATAAAAATACGAGACAACCGATTTCGTGTTTCCATAGTTTGTTGCCATGGAAACCAAAGCTAATGGTATCAATTCAACGTGTCGATTAATCAAAAGAGCATGTTCTAGTGCTTTACATATTGTACTTCCCGCAAGCTCAAAAAATTACCGGATCGTGATCTTGACCCCACCAGTCTCTCCTGATCAGTAACTAAAAACATACATGTTGACTAAAAACTCCGCAACCTTTGTTTGTTAATGAGTTTTGGTAGTTTTCAATATCACCAGAAAAATCAAGAAAGCTTTCTTTTCAGCTGCGATATAAATTTTTACCTACGGTTGCCATGAAAACCTAAAGATAACACGTGATTGCGGCTAGGTCATAGTACAAAAGAAGATGTATGCTACCAAGGTCAATGACCGTGTTAGACTGATGTTTGTGTTAAACAACCTTACCCGAGCGAATCTCAATCCGTCAACATTTACTGGCAGTTCAGGTAGACGGGAAATTAAAAAAAAAACACAGTCGTAGGAAGAACAATTAATTGCGTTTTTCGCTTTGTCTTTGAATCGAGCAGCAATCAGAATCGTTAAGGTTGCAACACCTATGGAAGTCGCGGCGTTTTAAAATTATATCAAGACAAGGCCTAAGGGCGGATTTACTTCAAATAGCAGCACAAAAACAAGGACTGTTTATAGTTTTGGTTCGAGAACTTTTGGATGGTGCTTTAGTTTTAGAGTGGTGCAGGGAAAAAGATTTAGAGCAGGTAATATGGTGAAACAAGAATGCAAAAATTAATCCCGTGCATAAACAAGTAGCAACAGCATCACTGACCGGACTGCAATTTGGTATTGCACTGGAAAATGCACGGATATGCTGGCCCGAACTTTAAGTACAATCGAATCTTGAGCATTTTTACACAGTATGACGTGAAACAGTATGCTACTGCTTCCGGATATATCTGTCATTTTGACTCGAGAATTTTCATTTTGTTCTTGAGCTAAACCATGCATTATCACTGCGTTACACGACATTTACCGCCGTAGAATTTATTTGTTTTTATGACATTTACCGATCGAGGTATCAAACACTTTTTAACACTTTAAAAAAAATTTACCTAGGTTAACCTAAACCTTGCTTGTCATTGCACTGTATTAAGTAGACAAATAACTTGGTGTTCCGAGCAAAAAGGTTCAAAACAGGTTGTAAGAACATTATAAAAGGTCTTCTTTCTGTGGCTGTTTTCTTGGCAATGTGGTTTAGGCTAAGGGGGCGGGAACTTTGGAATTACATTTTACATCTATTTCACGCTAAACTCGATCATCGAAGAGCAGAGGAGTGTTGGTTTGTGTTCAACATTGGATGGCTTGATTGTCAAATTCGTTATGGTGTACAGAATATAGACGTCAATATTGACCTTATTAAATCTTTAAATTCTAGCTTTCTGCAGCGTCCGTCATAATATTCTTAAATGTTGCTTTCTATTTTGGTTTGCTTATTTGACCGCTAATAACATACTTTTGCATGAAAAAATTAAAAATTGGCAGTACCAGGATTCAATAGCAAAGATGTAGTCAGATTGCATAAAAAAAAAATAAAAAATCTTAAAGAGATGACATTGCGTTACAATAAACAATATATATGTTCAAACAACTGCGACTACTTTTACTTACCACTTGTTGCTTTGTCTTGTTTAAATTCTGCCAAAAGGGCTGGATAAAGTGTTCCAAAACTTGCAAGTGAACCAAGAAGAAGCACATGCGAGAGAAAGCCACAAAGTAGGACGAGCCAGGAGCAGCAACTGTCCGCCGGGTGAGTGGTGTTACTGACGCACTTACAAACCTCACTCGCCGACTCATTGCCAGCTGACATTTTTACAGAAAGCGTATAAGCAGCTTACAAGAGTAACACTATACAGCCAAACAATTCTTTACCACTGTCGAAAATGTTCGTGATTCAAAACTTACAATATTAGTTAATATTAAGTAGGAAAACGTGTCTGCGCTTTTAAGGGACCGGTCATTTCCTTATGTCCCGTAGAAAGATTTTTTCCAGAGGCATTTTGCAAATACCCCCACCCCCCCACCTTCAACACAACACATTAAAGCGATTCCTCCTAGGGGGGGGGGGGTGGGCAGGGGAACAGTTGTTACAGAAGAGCAGAGCTTAACAACACGCCTTTTTAACATAAGAACATAGATCTATATAAGATTAACGAGGCTCAGATTGGCCAAAATTTAACTGAAACAATTTAAGAACAAAGCTGAGGCTCTCTTTCGATAGCTAATTGAGCTCAGAAATCACCTCCTATCAACTTGAACAGATCACTATAGAATGCTTAAGCTTTTAAAAATAGAACAGATAGCTGAACGTATAATCTAATTATTGAAGTAACATGCGGGCCTCTAGGCTTAGGTCTAGATAGGATTATAGTTTTTAAGTTTACAAGCTGTCGAAAATTGTAGTTCTGCTGTAGATAGATGAAGAGAAAACTTCTTATAGTTTCTTAAAAAAGTCCGGAAAAAAATTATAAAAAGTGCAGTTTTTACCTAGTTAGTTGTAAAGAAATGATAAGCAAGAAGAATAAAGCGAAGAAATTAAAGACACCCAGCAAGTAAGCTTCACCTTTCTTGACCCACGATTATCATGCATTTTGCATTTGATAAATTGCATTTGATCTATCATAGCGCGCAAAACTCTTTTAACGGGGAAATCAATTTTCAAAACTGCTTAAAATGTCAACAGAAATATGTAATTTTAGCACCAAAGTTGAGAAAACTTTCTAAGCTCATTTGATATGTGCGGTAGTCATGTGATTTGAAAAGCGAGAAATCACTCTCAATCAATCTCACTTTCTCGGTCAAATACTTAAGATCGTGGCGAAGTTTGCGTGGTTGATGGCCGAGTGTCTGAGCAAGAAACTGTAAATGTTAGTATAAAGGAGCTTTGAGTCCTTTCAAACCTGATGCGACGTCATAAATCCCCCCGGGGGGGAGGGGAGGGGGTAAGACCAATATTGTTGGGTTGGGATGTGACGTTGGGTTCGCGAAAGTCCTATCCTTCACTAGAGTAACTTCTGCAAATTTTCTGATCCTGTACCAGAGAAGCCACTTTAAATCCAAACCTCAAAACCGGATTTGTTTGTACTGTGTGTCATGGAAAAGCAAAAAACATCTGACTCGATATAAAGCCCCGAGTTTAAAGCACTCAAGTGTTCTCGATTTCATTGTTCATTATTACAATTTTTATTTCCGCTTAGCGATGCCGTTAAACTTGACTATACTAAGATTTTGTGATTACTACACCCTATCCAAGAGTAAATGGCTTGAAAGCCATACCCTTTCCAGCGGGACATACCCGTATAGGCAATGTTTGGAATTCCCCCCTCCCGGGCATAAATCACCGTTGTAAGTTTAAATTCGCACTGAATCATGCTGTGAAAGCACTATTTTTGAAAGCTTATTTCACAGTTCTAATTAATCAGGCAAGTACTTTTATCCTTTTACAGACGAATAGCAGAGTTGGAAAAACCCTTAAGAGCTATTAAAATACCAATGCATGTCAAAATGGCTTAAGGGGCACTTAGTTAAGATCGCAACCAGACCAAAATATTATAGTTTTGCTTGCATGAGGAGTTTTTCTTTGCGATCTTTAAAAGTCAGTTTTTCTTTCTTATAGTTATTTTGTTTAATTACGTTTATTTCCTCTTAGTTTATTTTTTGTCTATCACTTATATTTTCATGATACTGAAAAAAAGAACATTACAATGCATTGAAAATATCAAGGACAATATTTAGCTTACAACGCCTGCTGGCGTTGTTGTCGATATTTTAAAATTGCATGGCTTTGTTAAACTGTGTGCGTGTGGTCGAAAAATTGCTATCACAGCATTGTTTGATCGGAAGTTTTGCATAGGATCAATTAAAAAGCGCGAACCTTTCGAGTTTGGCAAAATATCTTTTAAAGTGGACGAAATCTATCTTTCGAACTCAACTCAGTTTCGCAAAACAAAAATGCCAGTAAAATATATTGAGCCTAAGATGTGTTGTTTTTTTACTATAACAGCATAAGATGGACAACAAGTTCGGCTAAATTTAGCGGTTGGATTAGTCATCATACCCCCCACGTCATGGACTCGTTGGTCCCTCCAACACGAAAGCTGGTAACGCCGGATTTTAAGGCAAAAGCTCGAATGCTCGCGCAAACTTTTCTTTTCTTTATTTTTTTTGCAATGGTTTTGATTTGGGCCATTGTGGTTGGAGTTAGCACTACTCTTGTACAGAAGAGCCACAGAAGAAGAAATACAAAAGACAACAAAAAGATAGGGATTTGGGTACAGAGGAAAATGAAAATAGTGCATTGTATTTTATTAAAGGTGTTCGAGCGCTTGCGTTTGATTTATTTAATAATATACACAACAAAATCACAAGGCAAGTACATAAAGAGTCCCTAATTAGTATAGAAGGAACCAGTATCGAAGTATTAACAAGAGTAATCGTAGTCCAAGTCGAAGTCGTAATTGTAACTATATTCACGGTAGTCGCAGTCGTCGCAGTCGTAGTAATCGTAGTCGTTCATCTTGAAGTTGTAATCGTAATCGTAGTCGTGGTTGATGTCGTAGTCGCATTGTAGTCGAAGTTGTTATCATAGTCATAGGATAAATTGCACTGAGTTAATTATTTTTGCACTGTGTTTACGAAAGACAACACTTCTCTCAACAAACTCATAATCAAGATATGTTGTTGTGTATATTATCATAACATGAAAATGCTCGCTCTCGCATAAAAAAAAAAAGGAAAAGAAAAATTGCCTTGGTGTGTTTGCACGCGTGCAATTGCGCAAGTACTTGCCAAGGGACCATTCGGGGCCCTAATATGACAATGGCGGTAAATACTCATTACATTTGGAAGTGGGCAGTTACCTTGGTCTAATAAACAATACTACACTGAAACTATCAGGAAGATCATAACGTAAGCTTTACCTGACCTTAAGTAGTACACTCATTATCTTAATAAAGTATCTTCGTAAAGGGTAGAAATCTTTGAAAAAAGATTATGCTTGGGCTGGTTTTTACACATATTGTCAACATTGATAACAACTTTTAAAACTGAAACAAACCGTATTTTTTTGTTTTGTTTTTATATTTTGTTCTAAGACATAGGAAAATTTTCCAATCTCTGAAACTCTCTATGGCTATTTTATGGTTCCTGTGTCTTTGTAGTTTGATATTTGCCAGCTAAAATTCTCATAAAAATAAACCTTGAATGGCTTTGAATATTTCAATATGTGCTAAATTTGCCAAAAAAAACCCCATACCTTCAGGCTATAAAGGAGTATAATTACGTTCAACCACCGATCAATTCATGTGGCTGGAAATCTAAAATAAATTCCGAGTTCTTTTGAGAAATATATACGAATAAATATTTTACAAAAAGGAACAAAGCAAACAGACCGAAGCAAAAAGCAATAGCAGATAATTAATGGAATTTCAAGAGCTATTCAAAAAATCAAAATGGCTATTTTTAGTTTTGCTTAAATTATATGTAAGACTGAATTGCAGTAAAATAGGCTTTTGTCATGAACTCGTATCGTCACCATCACTGAGTTGTCACTCAACCAAAGAGACATGGCATGAAATAAGCTGATTTATTTAATTGCTTCGTGTTACATGTTGAATAAAACAACTATTTCAAGTTGTAAGTTCTTTTTCAATTTGCTACTCTCTGTTTCAAACAGAAAGAAATTACAACGAAACATAAATTACTGTAGTGTTGAAAAAACTCGAAGTTTTGTCGAAACACGTGTTATGCTAAAGAGCGAAAATTTAAAATATGTGTGAAAACTTCGAAGAAAAAGATATAAACTGATTTCCCTGAAATTTCAACAAAGAAACGAAAAGCAACGAACTTTTCTTGCGTTTCCTTTAACCATTACTGTATATAAGAAATTATTGTGAACATTTGAAATATTTTAGTGGTTATGAATTGCTTTGTTTCAATCCCTAGGCCCTCAGAGAAAAAAAAAACAACCGCCGCTTGGTCCTAAATTCGAATTTTGGAAGGTGTCAGATATAGGAGGAGCTATTCATTCTACTACCGAAACGTTGCTGGTTTCGCATATGCTTCAACACAAGAAATTCACTTTGAAACTTTTTTGATCACGTTCTAAACTCGGTATCATTTCAAGAAAGAAATAATTCCATTCAAAATCATATATATAAGGGATAATCCTTAAAGTAGATAGATGATAGAAAATACTATTCGATGACATATGCTCACCATATCGGGGATCGAGCGGATTATGTTCACTCTAAAATATTCTGTCGGCCTCTGCACTCCCGAGGTAAATATTCCCATTCCCAACTAATATTCTTTTTAATAAAGTCCTTTTTCTTTTATGAGCTTTATTGAAATATTCTGTATTCATTTTATTTTTCAGGCAAATTTTCAATATTATCAGTCCTCGACCGTCATGTTCAATATTCATTATTCCGCTTCTAATGGTAATCGACATGATTATGCGAGGAAGAGAAAACTATAAAGTCAAAGTTTACAATAAAGATGATGAAATAAATATTCATTTCCTGGCACGACGCTGCTATTGTTTGTTGTCTCTATTGTCCGAAAGGTTTAATATCTGATGTACGTGTTTTGGTTTAGTTGTCGGTGACTATCTTTAACTGACACTTTAAACCACTTGTCGGAGCAGACAGACGCATTGATAACGGCGTTAATTGGTGTACCACACTCCAACAGAGAAAAATATCTAGGAAATGAGGAATTTGTGACCGATTGTTGCCTTTGCTCTTTACATTCACCAGCTGACACCTTTAGATGAAAACTGTCAGAAATGACTGCAGTTGAAACGGTAAAACAGGCGTGTAATGGCGTCAGCAACACGACTCACCCAGCGGACAGTTGTCGCTCGTGGCTCGTCCTACTTTGTGGCTTTCTCTCAAACGTTATTATTCTTGGCTCAATGGCAAGTTTTGGAATATTTTATCCAGCATTATTGGCAGAATTTAAACAAGACAAAGCATTAACAGGTTCGTGTTTTATTCATATAGTTGGTGCTCTGTGGGCTGTCTTTGGCTTGCCAAATCAAAATATCTAATTTCGTTTTTAAGCTAGTTTCTCTTGGGAGTTGTAAAACCCCGAGTTTGGACTCGAGTTCGAGTCAGAGTTAGAATCCGAGTTGGAATCCGAGTTAGAATCCGAGTTAGAATCCGAGTTGGAATCCGAGTTGGAATCCGAGTTGGAATCCGAGTTAGAATGCGAGTTAGAATGCGAGTTAGAGTCCGAGTTGGAATCCGAGTTAGAGTCCGAGTTGGAATTTGAGTTATCGTCGCTTGTGTCTCAAAATATTAACAACTGAATCTTTTCATTTCATTTCTATCC
>JAOBAT010006904.1:7701-32964 GCA_026413305.1 Hydrozoanthus tunicans
TGGCTTGCTGTATCCTTTATTCATTGGTTTCTGTTAATAAACTGGCAAATAAAAAAATATTAATTTTCAAAATGTAGTGTTGTCAGTCTTGGTGGGGGTTCTTATGGCTGACTAGATGTAAAAATTAAAATTGATTGTTGTAATTTTCAAGACATTGGCGTCCTGGTCCATTCTTGCATGCAGCTAGATTGTATTGACTTTTGTTCTCTGCTTTTGTTCACGTTGCCGTCCTAGCTTCTTAAGGTCCCTAACAACAGTACTCACACTTTACAACACTTGAGGTTCCATTATAGCTGACTCGGGTGAATTTTGTCTGGCAGGGCTTTCCTTCTGGTGACACCCGACACACACCCACCTTATGTGACACTACAACAATTGGCTGCTGACAGTCTATCGGTTCTCTATGAGAAAAACAAACTACATGTACATGTATGTGCAGAAGACTACAATAATCTTTAGCCCTTTCAACTCCAAACATGACCAATCTTGTGTTGGTATAAACTCTCTCAACTGTCACTCATACTTTTCATGTAATCAATATTTTACCACATTTGATTGAATTCCATTTTCTCATTACAAAATAAGCAATGATTTTACTGTGCATGTTATCCAAGGAAAAGTTATAGGTTCTAATAAACTGGCTGTGGCTTAAACTAAACTAAACTAAACTAACTTTATTTATCATCTTTACGATGGGAGTGGTTACCCATTCTCCCAAGCCAGTGGCTTTTGTTTAATCGCTCAACGGCACAGATCTCGGCGTGACAGTTGATTTTGTGGAGGGAGGAAAACCGGAGAACCCGGAGAAAAACCCTCGCAGTCAGAAGAAGATCCACAAATCTTAGCCCACATGCAAATCCAGGATTCAATCCCGGGTCCACAGAGGTGGGAGGCACAAGTGCTAACCACTGGGCCATCCTGACTCCCCAGGAGAAACAACTGTCTCAGTAACATTCACAGCTGCCTGAAAATCACTTTATCTGGTTCACAGCTGCAATTTCCTTAAAATTTTGTACTACTGATTATCTAACTGTATGGCCTTGTTTCATGGTTTCCTAAATTAGTAAGGCATAATAAAAACAATGCAAGGTAAACTTTATAGTAATTGAACACTAAATATATCGATAATGCCTTTTCTATGGCTTGAGCCATAACTATAAACTTGATCAGTTAAACTGTACAGCAAGTGTAACACAAAATGAAGTATTTCCAATATTTTTAACTAGCACCTTAGCTTCCAGATATGCATGATCTGTATAATTTTGCACTGTCAAAATAATAAGCACAGCTAAAAAATTAAAGAAGTCTTACGTGGGGAATTCTCCAGCAACCCTACAGATGTACTCTTTCTCCAGTTGTCTGTCTCGTACTTGAGCTTCAAGTTCCTGGGCTTTCTTCAGTTTTCTGGAAAAAAATCAAAATAATGATGAAAATGCTATTGTTTACAGATATAATAAATCACTTCAAGGACTTGTAAATTATTTGTCAGCATGTTTGATTGAGCATATGATAAAAAGGGGGAGGGACGTGTTCTGTTGTTCTATTACTTCACAACAATGCCTGAGTGAAGCTTGGGCAGCTATGATGTCCATCTACTTAGTACATTGCTGTAATCAAGAGATTTATTAGAAAAAAACATGAACAAAAACATGTTGATAAGAAAAGTGTCCCAAATTTTTTCATTCTCTTCAAAAAATTATTTGTTAACTTTCAGTCCCATTCTCAGTTGTATTGTTTATAAATGCTCTTGACTAGAGTCTATGTTTTTCATAGAATAAGTTTGGGAGAATTTCACTCATCAAATAAAAGAGGTTCACTTTGTTTGAACAAATTTTGTTGTTGCATTACCAAATGTCTTTAATACTTTGTGTGTGTTATGTAAGGAGAAAATATAAGCTGGTACAATAACTTATTTGGACTGAGAAGTTCAAAATAATAATTATACTGTTTTTTTACAGACCATTAAATGAAGTGAGATAATAAGCATAATTAGGTGCTCTTTGCTACAAAAATCTGTGAAGTGATAACCCCCCAGTCATGGTTGATTTATTGATGTCTAACTTCTCCTTCTAACATTCATTTAAGTTAAACAATACAAAATAATTAATGGTAATAAAAAATGAGAATTGATCAAACAAAGAAACCCGCTTCAGATCAAAAACAAATTCTCTTAAGCTGGTTGTGAAGGAAAGTATGAATCCAAGTTGGAAGAGTTCAGCAATGTTGTTCAGGACTTTTGTCCTGTCAGGTACCTTGCAAACATGAGTATTCCTGATGTCATTCGATCAATCCGATGAATAGCTTGCAGAACAAAAAAAAACTCTTCATTAATGATTAAGAAAAATTAATCACAATGAGCACAGGTGTTTCCATAGCCTGAGTTGCAGGCTATAGTTGCCAGGTTGTCTTCAATAGCACTATAATGGTGGAATTTCAAGCATTGAACAGGGCCACTGGAGGGAGGAAAGGGGGGAGGGGGCAGGGGATTCCACTAGAAAGAAAAGGAAGTTTATGGTGCATAATTGTGTTTTTCTTCATGCTCAAATCCTGTAATAAATTATACTTAATCTGTTTCTTAAAACCTGTAAAGAAATGATCCATGCTTAAAAAAGTGGGGGAGGGGGGGAAGGAGAAGACTCATTACCCTCTAGCATCCCTGACAAATTAAGTAAATTTTAAATTGTACACTACTCAGTCAACACTTGCATTAATCAATTGTGTTCCAAATTGTGTTTATACTGACCCAAACTTTCTCACATCACTCCGTTGATACTCACTGTACAAGTTTCTCAGTCCATGTTCTTTTCCCAGCAGAAACACAATGGTGTTATGTCGGTACCGCCCACATGGATGAACCTTTAAATAGAACTTGTTCAGATGAGAAGCTTGCTTATCTCAAATAAGAGGCAAGGACCTTGGCTGGGACATACATTGCATCACTGCTCCCTCTTGTCATTGAGGGAAGAGTAGAAAGAAGGTGGCCTTCTGGGAGACCAAAAACAATAGTACTGGAAAGAATAAAGATTGGCAGTTCATACCAATCTGTAAAGATCAGAACCAAGGAAAGGAAACTATAAGAATTGACATGCCTATGGGTAGAACACACCCGGGGGGGGGGTACTCCCTATATTTGGGTGGTAGGTATGACCGTCCTATTTTTTAGGGGTTGTTAAAAGAAATTCTGTGGTAAACCAAGAGTCTGGTAATTTTAGAGTTAAAAAACCCCAAGCTAATTGGACTGCTTGCAGTCCCATGTTTTAGCAAATGTGCGTACTGATAAGATGTTAAGAAAAAAGTTCGTCGATGAACGTTCTAATACCTTGGTATTTTTTAGGGTATTTCTTGGACTTTTCTGACAGTCATCTCACCCTTTTGATCCCGAAGTACCCCCCCCCTGCCAAGGAACACACACACAATCTGAATAATGCAGTCATTTTTTACCTGCACATGCATACTGTAAATACTTACAGGAATTGATGATGGCTTGTTTAAGACAACAATTTCATCATTCAACTCAACAAAACTCAAGGCTTCATCTGTCACAGGTGGTTCATGTCTGCCGGAATCAACCAAGGCTCTATTACTCTGGTGGTTCGTTTCTCAAAACAAGGAAGATTATTGGTAAGTTGAACAAAACAAAAGTTCAGAACTCTTAGAATTGCTTTACCCCTTTTGGCCCAGGGTCCAGTTCCTCAAAACTCGATTAAGTTAACCAAGGGTTAATTACCATGACAACCAATAGGTTTTGTTAAGAGTTAACCCTGGGTTAAGTTAACTGGGGTTTTGACGTCAGACTAACTCCTTACTTCTCCTTTTTCAGACTGATCAAACATTTGAAGATAGAAAGCAAGTTTATCCAAAACTGGTAACACAAAAACTACTGCGTATTGGTTTAATTAGGGAGATTTCAAAAACACCTTTTTAATGTCTCTTGGGCTGAAAACGTTAAGTACATATGTCCTTTGAGGAAAAAACAATTAGAATGTAGGTGTGTGCATGGCTACATAACTAAACTTTGTTTACACTCGTGGTGCAGAATTATTTTAGCCTATACGAGCTGGGTTAACTTCAAGGCCAGGTACTGTATTTGTTTGTTGGAGAGCTTGCTACAATGTCGTGATAATATTGTGGGAGTCAAATGCTTAACTTTAGGTGGCTATAAGTTCTAGTGGGAGGTTTTCCAAAAAATCTAAGAGAGAGTAGAAGAGAATAACCCTCAGGGGTCATTCCATGTCAAATCACCACAGCCATGACACCCACCCATCTCAGATTTTAACCAAAATGGTATCAAATGGAGATATCTGTCAGATATAAAAGCAGGCCAAATTTCATTCTTATATCTTAATTGGTTCCAGAGATATCGGGTTATCAATTTTCGCCCGTTTTCTTCTATTCTGCCATTTTGGATTTTTGGTTAGTAAATATGTATGGAATTTCATTCAGGACTGTACTCAAAAACCTTAGTACTAATACTTAAAATAATTATTGTTTGTAGTCTGATCTAAGACTATCAGCTTTCAAACCATTGTACGTCTTACTCATGAATGTACTACTAATTTAATAGATTATCTTAACACTAGTCTCTAAGTGTACAAACCTGTGTACTTTATTGCATATAACATCGTTATCTTTAAGAACCACGTCTGCAGAAATTATTTCTCCATTCACTGTACATTAAGATCAACACAACACAACATTAATGATTTATAGCAAAACTCAATGTTTCGTGATTCATTAGCTAACTACCATCTCACATCTTCCAATGAGCGCTCCTGGAATAATGGTTAAATATTATATTAAAATAAACTGTGCTTAAAAATATAAATTAAGCTTTGTCAAAAAGCATCAACTCTAGTCAAATATGACTTAAACAATATTTCCTGTTGCCATGGAAACTTTGTTAAACAGGATTTCTGTGGAGATACTCACTGACTCCCCCCCTCCACCCCTTTACTGTAAAACTAACACAAAAGTTTAGCTTTAAGCATCTAGGGGAGAGTTGGGGGAGTCATTCCTGGAGACTTGAATTGATCTAAAACATTTCATCTCATTATTTTTGGTTAACTTACCTGTTATTGTCCCTCTCCTTATAGCCTCCATCTTATAAAATAATTTGACCAATTTCAGACTCTATTCATACTGAGCTACATTAATACACCATCAGTCAAAAAGGGTAGAGGAGGTTGGGGGTAGGGGGGTAGGAAGAGGGGGATAGGAAAAAAGAGAAAGAAAGTAGAATTAAAAGGAAAGTAAAAGGGAGAGAAAGTCCCTTTTCAGACGGTAAATAAAATTACAGATAATATACCAAAATTGAACAGGCTTGAAAACTATAACAAAAAACACAGCAATTAGTTCTAACAATCACATTTAAATTGAGTTGTAGGCTGAAGAAACCCACCAAAGTTATAGTACAAAGTACTGATGACCAAACCAAGAGCTAGTCTTCTTCCAACTTAATCAAAAGAAGAATTGCCAGTTATAAAACTTAGTAGTAACATTACCCTGAGGGTCTGAGGTTCCTTGAGAGCCCAGATTTAAACTATAATCCTGGGCACCTATACAATACAGTACTGTACTATATTTTTATAAATTCATGTACATGTAAGCTATAAATACAGTGTATGTAGTTCTTAACAGGAATTGACCACAAATTAAATAATCTTTTAAAAGCAAATATACATACATAATATTCTTTGGTTTCTGATCTGAACTCAGTTGTGAAAACATCAATCAATGTTCGACCAACCCATCTTCCTTTGCAGTGAGTTGTGAACGTGAAGTAGTATGGGTGTACATACCTCAGGCCTTTAGTAAAATGGGTAGCACAAAATTAATATCAACATTGTATAACACTATTATAATTAATTTAATGCAATACACTTCTGACGCCATGCATGTCTAAATAACCTTGTTTGCAGGCAAAAACTTAGCTATAAAGTTAAAAAATTTGTTAATATGTACACAAAAAACTGAAAACAGGCAAAGTTACAGGTCCTGTTGGTAAATACCCCATTTAACTGGAAACCATAACTTGCCTTAAATTTTTCCTTTAAATTGGTCATTCAAGGTTGATAACACCATCATAAGAAGCATCAAAATAAAACAACAACAAAAATACAAAAAAGAAACTTACTGAACTATCTCATCTACAACAAATCAAAACATCTTACAGGCATACTATTCAAGAATTAGACTATAATTTAGGTGTTTTCAGAGTCAATAGTTGATGACTGATGTTGTCAGATGTCCCCGATTAGCTTACCACTTGTATTAAGCTGGAATGATTGTCACATTAATAAAGTTGAACATTATCATCAACATCATAATCATCGTCATTATGAGGTGTAAAACAAGAGTTTAGTAGAAACAAACTGGTTTAGAACTACCAACTACCTTTCAACTTAAACCGATAAAAATGAGTGTTAAAAGAAGCTGCCATTGTTTTGGTTTGGCTACTCAAAAGAGAGCAAGCAGGTAAGCCAAACAGGTTGCAGTATAGTACTATAGTTGGATTTTACTACACAAAAAAGTATAATAGCTTATTTATTTTTATGTTATGCTGCAATCAACATTTTGATCGAATTTAAGTTCTTCACTTATTGTAAATCAAAATATTTTTTACTAATTGTTTTTTAGTTGCTGATTTGGAATTGTGATACAAGTCAGTTTACTTTTAGTGGTTTTGTTCAACTGGAACATCAAAGAGAAAAGAAATTAACAGAAACCTAAAACTTAAATTTGAGAGACCTCACATTAGTTGATTTGTGTGTTACAATCAATTAACTTACCGTTCTTAACAAAGTAAGTTGTCTCCTTGAAAATCTCCTCATCAAAGCCCGGCTTCTTTCTTGCAGTGAACTTCACCTTCTTCCCCTTTATTTTTCAAGATTTCCAGGTCAATATAGGTAATAGATCAGACTCTATTAAAGTTAGTAAAAAGTGGGCATGGAGCCCCCATCAACCAATGTTTAGGCTGATGCCCGAAAGAACAAATGTGTGGAGCAGTCGGGTGGAAAAATTGAATCGGTTGAAAAACAAGGGAAACTTTACCTTATCAATACTTTTTTCCTCTTTTGAAAGTTTCCTCTTTTTGCTCGTAGAAGCCAAAGTTGGACTAAAATCTATAATTTCCTTTCTTTCAACCTCAAGTTGTTTCGAACTATCTATTTCTCCCTTCTGTGCAGTCTCGTCAGCCATTTTGTCTACAACGAACGAGAGGGACTAAAACCTGGTCTAAAAAAACAAGGGTTTATTGCAGCAGGGGAGGTAGAGGGGAAACAGGGATAACAAACTTAGAATGTAGTAAATATTTTACACATATATTTTTATAGAATGTGCTGCGAACTGTAACAATGACACTTAACCTCGTTAATTTGAAAAGCAATTTTTTCTGGTTGTGATAATCTCAAGTTTATGCGAGTTTATATTTTTGGCCTCCCCTCCCAAAGGAATACTTTTGTCCTAACTGTGCCTGGCGAAAATTCTGAAAATTTGCGCAGGATTAGTCGGCATCTTCATTCTGCGGTTTACGTAATTCAGTTATTTTGAACAAGAACACTAGAGCAAAGATGAGTTTCGCAGTTAGCAAGGGACAAAATGTTCTCCTTCTTTGGTCAGGAAAAACGCCACCAAAACAGATTGAAAGTGTCGTGGATGAATTAAGTTCGGAAGTCGGAAATGGAGGAAAAGTCAATGTGGAACATATAGACCGACTGTCGTTGTGTAAGTGAGAAAAACGGTTTAATCTAAAATGGTTTGACAAACTGCTCCCCAAATGGATAAGAAGATTTAGTTTACAGTGCCACTTAATTCATTTCAAAATTTGTAATTTAAACACGTTTATTAGTGCATACATGTAGTTGTCATTTCCCCCATCACAATACACACTGTACAGCTAGGAGACCAATTAATACGAGTGTTGTATCGAGCAAATTTATAAGACTTTGTTTGGGAGTTTCGAGTTTCGCCGTTATCACTATAAATACTGAAGTAAAGGAACTTTGACTTCCCTGAACTGTTATTTGTGTCTTCCTTGCTCCGCGGTGGCGATTTCAAGCCACTAGCTTTAACGATTTTCAGTCCCTCAGTTTATTGAAGGGAAACACTGAGTGAATGAGAGTCATTGAAATGGACAGGGGAATAACTCACCCGGGCCGGGACGTACTTTTGGTACGTGGTCTAAAATATGATATAAATGATGGTATATGTAAAGTGGTAAACTTTAAAAGTTGTTTTGATAGGTTATCAACTCCTTAAACTAATGAATTACATCATTGCTTATGAATTTAATTAACCATTGTTTTATTTCAAGCTTCTCACAAGGATTCAAGTTTTGACGTGGCCTTATCAGGGGTACTATTCCCATCAGTGCTGGTTCACAGTATGGAGCTACTGTCAGAAGTTGCTAGGATACTAAAACCCAATGGCAAGCTGATCATCAGAGAACCTTCAGGTACCAGGCATATTGTACGTAGCATACTGAACATCCAGAGGCCACCCTGTAAAGATTCAAATCAGTTTTTAAACCAATTTGTTTTTTTAAACTGGTTTAATCTGGAAACTTAGTACAATATCAAGCTGACAGAGATTTTTGTCAATTCATACCTAAAAATGGGGTTTAGTCGCGAGTATCTTCGGGCCAAGTCAGCTGAACCAAAAACAAAATTACTTTCCCTTTCCCCAAAGAAAACATCTGTCCCATATCCTATTCCATCCCCTTTCACTACTACATTTCTTTCTCATCTCTCTCTCTCCCCAAGTCTTTGGAGGGAAGGGTTGCAAACAAAGTTGTCTGTTTGTTTTGTGAAATTATCTGGATCAGCTTCTCTATGTTTTGTTACAAAGCTGAGTCTGAAGGACCACTATGCTACTAGTGATAATTATTAGTATTATCAATGATATTGGCAGTTATATTGATGACCTAAGTGGGCTGGGCATTAGGTAAAGATCAGAGTAAGAACTAGGGAAGTATTAAACAGCAGTGGAGACTGTGCAAAGTGAAGTTGTTAAACTGTTGATCTGATTGGCTAAACTTTGAAAATTAACCGTATTTTCATAAGTATGTAGGCTTATGTATTTGTTTCCAGTTCATTCATTCAATCCTTCTTTGATGAAACATAATTTCTGTTTTTATATTAAGAAAAATCCATGTGGGGAACATTGAAAGTTAAAAGGTTTCCTTTGCTTTTGTTTTTGAGTTCTGTGATTGGCTAAGTTATTGTAGCACCAAAGAAACATATTTGCTTTAAATTAGAAACTCACTGCTTTTTACTTTAAAACTGTTGTACACAAGTTGATGTATTCTCAGTATGAAAATGTAAACATTCTGATGAGGGAAAAGCGAAATGCTGTAGAACAACGGGAGGCTCCCTAGTTCTTACACGGGCCATTACTATAAACTATTGGTTGTTTAATACCTTTAATTGACTGCCAATAATAATTATAATAACATGAACAAATGTTTTTTTTCTTCAATTTTAGGTTCAACTGGTAACTTTAGAGCATTGGGTAAAATGGCATCAGCATTAAAACTCTCAGGATTTGTTAATGTGTCTAAAGTATGTTCACTATTAAACACATTACTGTAAATGTTTAAATTACTGTTTAGTGTCTGAAGAAATTAAGACTTACCATTTTGTTAAAAATTATTCCAATTCTGTTGTTTATACTCAAGACCTTTCTACTAAAATAATTACATTCATTTTGGCAATTTATAGAAATTGCCAGCTCATGTTCTAATTGAATGTTAATATAAGAATGAAATACCATAAACTATAAAAACAATAAAAGATTTAAAATGATGAAACTTTTACAGCTTTTGTTAAAAATTGAGAGAAATGATTGCCAGATGTTTCCAAGTTTTACAAAAGAATATTAAGATCTTGTATTTATATTCATCTTAGGCAAAAGAGATTTGTTTAACTGATGAAGAAAACTTAGAGCTGTATCAGGTGCTGGGAAGCAAGGAGCCAGTCACAATAGTTGAGGTAAGCACCCATTAGCTTTAATATGGTTTAGACTGATAACTAGTAACAAAAGTCATACATACATACATACAGTATCTAGGATGGTAAGAGTATGATTGTATCTGCATCCTCAGTTGGTTATGCCCCCCCCCTCCCCTCCTTCCCAGCCCTTCATTTCCTAGCTTCACTGAACTTCTGAAGGTTTCTGAACACATTCAGAGTTATATTTTAATGTCAGACTTTCGTACAATCGTGCATAAAGATCTCATCTGCATTTATGTATGGGATACATGAACATAATTATTGCACTGTCAGCAGGTATTACTTCACTATATATTTTGGTCCATGAGGATTATGCTCATGTGAAAGCACACAGGCAATTTAGTTGGAATCCGCAGTTTCAACTAGGTTAGCATTAACTTTTACACTATTTTTAGTTCACATCCAGCAAGCCAAGTTTTGAAGTGGGTGCTAAAACTCAGTTGTCATTCGCTAATAAAATAGGTAAGTTACATGGCAGTCTAGTGGAGCAAAATTTTGAAATCAAAACAAGATAATCTATTAAGAATGCTTGTTTTAAAGGTTGTGTTAGACAGGAAGGGGGAGGGGGACAAGTTGCTCTTGTTGTGCTGTCCTCTAACCGTTTAATCTATAAATACGTCATTTAGTGATGTGTTGCTTTACTCTCCCAGTTTAGACCTATTTTTCATCAAAGAAGATTCAATAGGAGAAAATAATATGCTTTTCATTTGCTGTGGTTTTCTTTGTTTGATCATTTTCCAACTTCTCATTTCAGAATAATTATAGATCTTTTATATTAGTTATGTAAGGTGAAAGTAGGTATTGATAATACCAACTTCAGTGATTTTTTAAAATGTGTTGGGTTTAGCATCAGAATAGTTATTTCTTGAAAAGTAACAGCAGTTTACCTGAATTATTTAGTAAACATCCATTGAAAACAATCAGAAAATATAATAGTTTAGGTGGAAGTGACTAATATTAAACGAGTATTTCTAATTAGAAATGTCTTTATAATTGTATTTTGAGAGAAAATTGACCACAAGAAAGAGCAAAATTTCAATTTTTCTCTTGTAACTCAAAATGTTTTTAAGTTGTTGTACTATATCACATATTTTTAAGCCTAAATTACTTTAGGTAATGACCAATTTCTCTGCTTTAAAGAAAATATGTAGAAATTTAAATGCAACCATTGTTTCCTATTTTTGTAATGCAGATCCAGCTCTGATGAGATTAATAATGTTCAGCTGTAACAACAAACTTGCAAGTGTTTTTGTATGTTTACAGTCTGTTATCTTCCAGAAACAAAGCCAAAGGTTGATGAAAATGTTGCAAAGATCTGGACTCTTTCTGCACAAGATGACGACTTGGTAAGGTCTGCTCTATAGTAACTGATACACAGGAATGAAGATTAATAATTTGATTATGAGCTCCCAAGAAACTTTTAGTCAACATAAACAATTATTTTTTTGTAGGATATTCTTGACTCAGACACTCTCTTAGATGAAGAGGACTTGAAGAAACCTGACCCAGCATCATTGAAAAGTAATTTGAAGTTTTCTTTTATAACACTTAATGATGATAATAATATTTAGAAATAATTGATTAACAAATTGAAGTTCTGAGTCACTGATGCCAGTGATTCAGAATTATTTTTTTTTGAGTCTTCAATTCATGAATCAATTATTTCTTCAACTTTATATGCAAGTTTCAAACTACCATTTGATAATAGAATGGAAGCAAGTAGCAATATATTATTGGACATTTCAAGCAAGCAGTTTGCAAGACATGTGTCAAGTGGGAATAGACAAGAACTTAACCAGTGACTCGGCTCCCAGTGAGCCTCTGTAGCTCAGTGGGTAGAGCATCTGACCGGTAATCAGAGGGTTGCGGGTTTGATTCCCATAAGTTACTCAGAATTTTTTCTGAGTCTTCAATTTGTGAATCAACTATTTCTTCAACTTTATATGCAAGTTTCAAACTACCATTTGATAACAACAATTATTAATTTAGTAAAAATAATGTTATAAACATTTACTTAGTTTTTATTTATTAAAATAGTATTGAGTACTGTATTTGACTTTTAAATAATAAAGAATGATAACTTTTGTGCACTGGTAGACTTTCATCTAAACAAGAAATGAGGAAACTGGACAATAACTTAGACAACTGGTCAAAGTGTCCCAATGTCAGTTTCATTCTATCTCAACAGAGTAAAGCTTATTATTAATAATTGTTTAACAAACTCTTCCTCTGTATAGGTGACTGTGGAACAAGTAAAGGAGGAAAGAAAAAAGCTTGCAAGAATTGGTAAGTAAACTGCCATGCACTGCATTGGGGGAGGGAGGTGGTCAGGGGGTCCTAGGTTCAGGTCTTGGATACTACCTTTATCTATTACATAGAAAGAGAAGGAGCAGATAAACTTTGCTTGGCAAGAAAATGAGATGGGAGTACAGATAGATCAAGAAGAAGATTGCTTCATTTATTGTGAGTTGATTCTTTTACTGTGTCTATCGTGCAACTGTTGCAATGTGCTTGCACAAGGCACTTACAGACTACAACAAAATAATAAATCTTTTGTATTACTGTTTATGGTAATGGGTGAGTCTTACTCCTCAAGAAAGTGCATTTTGTTCTCCAGTAAAGTTTAAATTCTCTTACTGCAGCACATGTGGGCTGGCGGAAGAGCTCAGTCAGGAAGGGGGAACTCCAAAAACAACAGTGAAAGCTACTTCATCCTGTGGAAGTGTAAGTAAAGAGTCAAGTATTTTGACACTCATGCTCAGTGCCTATAATTGTCCCACTGTTTTGGGCGGGCCACAGGTCTCATAAATGTTACTGAATCCTATGGCCCAGACAAAACAACGCTGCGCAATAAACACTGCAATTCATTATGAAATACCATGCAATGGCAAAAACAGTTTTATATCTCGGAAACCATAACATTTATAAGACCTGTGGCCAGCCTAAAAAGTGCGATATACACACATTGGCACAATCATGAAAATTCCTTATATTGCATGACAATTCTTAGATTTAGGGCCACAAAACAAATGCTGTGTTCTGATTGGCTGAAAATTTAGGATTTATAACCTATACTACAAAGGCCAACTTTTTGCAAGTCGAAGTTGCACAGTTGCATTGAGCAGCTTGTGAAACATGTAGTCAAAATCTTAACCTAATTCTTTGCTCAGTCTTTCAAGAATACCTTAGTTAAAGAATATATACTGACCTCATGCAAACATTGTTTTTCCCTACCAGACACAGTTTTGTAGCCAAGTGTTTTTGCACATTTAACTTGTCAACTAGTGGTCTGTGTTACTGTATTGACCACTAGTATAAACGGCTGGTTTTCTCTTTAAAGGTTACACAAAAGTGCAGGCATTGTGGTCTCTTTATCTCAGTCAGAGAATTTACACACTTTTTTTTATAAGAACAAGTACATTTTGCCTCACTGTTCTTAATGTTTTGGCCTAATTTCAGCCTCAATTTGTTCTTAAAATATTGACAGTCATGAAGTTTCTCTCCCTGTAAGCCAGTTTGGAACAGTGCCACTACTGAAGGTAAAAAGAGTGCTAATTATGGTGCCAGGGCACCTACCTAAGGTTTTCTTGGTTGGCCTGATGGGCACTTTTTGTTAAACGAGTGACCAACCAATCTCCCTTTTTTTTTTGCAAAAATAAATAAAATTATGCTTTTTAGAATCAGAAGTCAGTTTAAATCACACATACATTTCACTAACAAGATGATCCTCTCTCTTTGATTAGTGTTACCTTGGTGATGCATTCAGGTGCGCAAGTTGCCCTTATTTGGGCATGCCAGCCTTCAAACCAGGAGAGAAGATTGCACTAACTGAAAGGCAGCTTAAGGGTGACATATGACAAAAACTAGAGATATACTGTATCACATAATTCAAGACATATCAACACCTTTATTCTCCTTACATAAAGTTCACATACAAAATAAGACAATCATGTACTTGGTATTGAGAACGGATCAAACAAAGCAAGCTATTCGAAGATGAGAGTCAGTATGAGGAGCTGTCTTTGTCTGTTTGATGAGTCATTAGCTCTCTAACCACAGAGTACTTAGTCTACAAGCAAAATTTTGAGAATGCATTTTCATAATAATTATTTTTAAAAAGTTGATGAAACAAACAGCTTGTAATGTGCACACCTCTGTTTTTTAATAAAGCATTTAAAGGAACCTGGAACTCTCCCCTTAGCATCCTTAATTTATCTAGCTATTAGCTTAGTAATAATATCCCTTAGTTTACAAAATAAGACTAGTAATTCTTAAAAAGAATGAAGTGCTGCCTGAAGATCTGAGACATGCATGGGTAAAGTACCCCTATCAGGTACCAAAATGTTTCCTTCTTGAAGTTAGTGACTGTATGTTGGTTCTCGACATTCAACTTCAGCAATCACTGGTATCACTTGGCAGTGTCGATCATTTGTTAACCATTTTTAAGTGCAGCAAGTACTGCATTCTCTGCGTCATCACCTGATTCAGATTTGAAAACACCAAGGCAATAATGTTCCCATCATTAAGAGCTACAAACAACTGCAGTCCCTTGCCTTCAACCTTCAAAGACCTTGTAGAAGTCATAATATACACAGAGTTTTGGAAAGATTCTTGCCATCAGTATGGCCAAACAACCATAATTTAACAGTAACGCTCGTCCTAGCTTCTCTCGTCATGGCTACTCAGCTGGTGCAACAAAAATGTTGCATCAGGCCAACTTTAGCCTGCATTGCCTTCAATATACAATAAACTAAATGCTATTGTCACTTTTCTGAGCTAGTTGGGAGAAAATTAGGTTCTCATTACAAAGAAGAAAAGCCTGAGTAAACAGCTGCCTCTCATCGTGTGCTCGATCCCTGCCCTCCCCCCCTCCCCCCAACACTTTGTATTATTCGTTTTCTTAAGTTCTGTTTAGACTAGTACTGTTTTTCTGTTTATTGAAAGTATGTTTAAATATACAGATGTTGCTTAATGTTCATCAGTTTATATTTCCTCACCTTAAAACAAACGACCCAAAAATGTCTAACCTTTTTTACTTCAATGTCCTTAGGTACACTTGAACAACTTCAGATAATTTTTATGCTCTGTATTTTTAAACATGATTGGCAAGTTCTTAAAATCCCAAACATGATTTGAAAAAGTTACTAAGCCATTTTTTGAGGATATCACATCAAAACTTCATACATTTTCAAAACACTTCCACTTTGCTCCTCAATCAACTGCTCCACGGAGTCGTGGTGGGGTCGTTAAACCCAGCGAAAGCGCATCTCTCCGCCGGCATTGCATCCTGTTTCAAATAAAAAAGTAAAATGGGTCATTTATAAAGGGCCCTTTTCCTAATGCTTTACAATGACCCTGCGGACCGGAAATATAAATATCAATGCCTCTTCAACCAGGCAACCACTTCAAAGCAGTCCACATAGTCATTTCACTGACCCCGGAAAGATGAGAAACAGATAAGTTTTAGTGAGAAAGAAGGTGACCCAAATATTTCAGAAAACCTCGGCCAGAGTCGAACCTAAAAGATCTTACCACGGCACCAACCCCTCCACTATGAGTATGATAAAACACGTCAATAAATGAATTTAAATCAACATTGATTGACAGGATTGGGTTTTGTTTATGCCGACTTTGTGTTATCTTAAGCCCAGTTTCCAATCTCAAGTGATCAATACTAGCCGGTCTAAGTCTCAATATTCTGACTGTAAAACCGCAATTTTTATGTTGCAGCATTTGTAGACCTAAAGTGATTCAGTTAATGTATGTCCGCAAGTTGGCAAAAATTGGATTTTGTTACTTTAACAAAAGAATAACTAATGTTAAAAGGTAACATTTCTCAAACGTTTTTGGATATAGCCCCTTTAATGAAAACAAAGTTGGAACAAATGCAAGTAATAAAACAATAACATTACACACCTTCATTTTTTTTCAAGTTTCCTTTTGTGTGTGTACAAAAATTAGCTTTTTTCTTACTACTCTGCAATGGCTCTAACAGCATTCTTGCTAAAGAAAATATTTTCACTCACCAGAACTTTCATATCATCTTCAGCGATTTCAAAATCAAACACTCTTGAGTTCTCGATTATCCTTTCTGGTTTGGCAGACTTGGGAATTGTTATGTAGTTCTTCTGTACACTCCATCTTATGAGAAGCTGAGCAACGCTCTTGTTGTACCTAAAATGTAAATAATAGTTATTACTTATATACAAACTTAACTAATTCTAACAAACTCTATTCTAGTTGAATCTCAACTGCAATCAGATCAAACCACATAAAACATTGTTCTTATTGTTAGACAGTTCAACCCAGGTTTGAACATCACGTTTGAACATGGTCTTTGCTGGATCGTGTTGGTTGAACTTTGATTCTGTTAAGTCATTATACCAATCACAGTCCATTTTTTTTGCTTTGGAATCCGAGTTTTTGGTACAAACCCAAAAATGGGATTATGAATCCAATAAATCTGCTCAGGACAAGAATTAAATGCAGTAATCTGGATTCAGATTCTTAGGATTATTGGGTTTTGTGTTTCTTTGGAAAAAGGATTCTAGTAAAGTATTAACAAGTGGCAAGCGGTCTTTGTGCTAAAATTCTGTCTGTTGTCTAGGTGGGAAAACTCTCTTTCTCTTTTTAAATTTTTTGTTTTTTTCGCAAAAAAGGATTAGTGTAACCTCACCCCATAATCCAAATTTGGATTATGTGAAGAATGAATGCACCCACAGTTAAAGAGACACGTTGAATTCAAGAATAATAGGTGCTGATAAACCAGTCCTAAGATCACAATTCCCATATTGCTTCAATGCATGTTTCAACAGAGGCAAGCTGCTTGATCTACTTCTGAGGAAAATGTGCATGTTCATGTTGTTTTATCTTTATAGTTGTTAACAACAATGATTTAAAACCAACAATTTGGGAAACTTTTACTTTAATTAGCTTTCATTATTTGAAATCTTTTTTTTTCTTTCAATGGAGTTCTGAATGTTGAGGTTGAATGTTGGCTGGATTCCAGATTCCAGAGCCACAAATTCTGGATTCCAGACTCTAATTTCCTTTAAATGGGCCAAAAAAACAAGATTGCACTCATATGTAACAGACTTATAAAATAAATAATCTACTTTAATTACTCACTTGGCTGCAACCTTTTGCAAAGTCGAGTCATCAAGTTTTTGTCCACGAAATAGCGGGCAATACCCCATTAACTGTATGCCGTTCTTATGGCAGTATTCAACAATGTATTCCTGTTTCCAGAAGGGGTTCAACTCTATTTGGTTGACAGCAGGAACTTCTCTACCTGCTTTCCGCATCTCTTCAAGATGATGCACTCCAAAGTTTGACACACCGATTGATCTGTTTGTAAAACAAAACAAAAACATAAATGTGCTTGTGGAATCTTGTAATTTGCACTAAGGCCTAAAGGGTCAAAAGGAACTAAGCAGCATTTACTGAACTCCAAATTGAGAGTCTCAGCCTGAGTGTTAGCAACTGTCATGGGACATACAGCCATGTTCTATTAGGACCGACCTTTTCAGCCTAAACCGGTTTCGGTTGTTTTGGCTGAAACTGCCAATAGAAGACATTCCAAACTTTTTTCAGTTGAAACGTTTTTAACCCTTTCATTGTGAACTATCGCTGAACTATAGGTTTAATGAAGGTTTGCCCTGCACATCTTGTGTTCCCTGAATCTTCTACATCTTTATAGTAGGTGGCACAAATGCTCAAAACCAACGGTATAGCAATGTTGCTTTACAAGGTTTCATTAACAGCATGAATGCTATGACTGTTTAGCTGTATTGAGCCTCAGCAAGTCTCTACCACATGCTGTAAATTGCATGGAAGAACTGCAGCGCGTGCTGATGACAAAATTAATTTTGAAGTTGTTATGGGAATCGTTGACAAAGTAGAAACCAATCCATAAAAAGCTTCTGCAACATTGCTTGGAACAATAATTTCACTGACAGTGTGCTAGCCAATCATAAAATAGCCACACGGTTCGTGCAGTTGTTTAAAGGACTGTCAAGTCAAGTGCAAGACTTGTGAGGTCAGTGACCTTGAATCTATTTATCACGGTCCTTTAACACAAATAATTTCTAAATGTATTATATTTTGAGGCAAAAATGATCTTGATAGTCAAGTTGACTTTGAATTTCGCAGATAAAATATAGGACTTTTTACTGAAAAGTTTTCCACTGTCATGACAAGGATAAATTTTCAAATTCGGTTTGATAATGCAAAATAATGTAAAATGAGAACACAAAGGTTTTATTAAAAGGTTACTTACTGTACCTTACAAGCCCTTTCTTCTTGAGTTCAACCATAGCATCCCAGCTTTCAATGATCTTTCCGGTCCTTGGCGTATGGATCAAATATAGGTCTATATAGCCTGTATCTAACCTTGATAAAATATAATGCAACCGGAAATTTTCTAAAACAGTATTTGAACAGTTTTTAATGCATAGTTAATTGTGTTGATATTCCTAATTCGACTGAATAAGTTATACTACAGTAGCTAGCCTCAAGACATTTTCAAAGTAACTTTTAAAGAAATAATTTCATATTTGTTAGGCACTAAAAATGGATATAACATAAATTATTTCGCAAAGTTGAAAGTAATTTAAAAAACCTCAATCGCTTGAAAACCAAACTAGGCTTTCGGCAAGAATTCGTCCTTCATGTCTGGGAATAATAAGCGATTACACACTAGTTACGTACACTGTTTATCGATTGTTGAAACGACCTTTGAGCCAAGTTAAATTGATGAATTTTGTTTTTCTTCTTATGAAAGGAAAATCGTAAACAATTAAACGGCGTATTTGACACAAACATAATATTGACGAAATTGTAGTGTGCGTTAATTAATCAAAAATCAAGTTGCTGCCCGCTCATACGCTTTGCAAAATCGGAAGTCAATAGTAGAAAACAATAATGTGGAACAGGCCTTAGATAATCTGAGTCTATAAACTTAAAATCTTACTGCATGACAAAAGTGATTCCATATTCATCCCGTTTTGACTGACAACTACTCATGTTAACATAAAGTTCTTCTACGATAATAACCCGCTCACAACCCTGTTGCTTCTGTTGTTTAAGTTGAATGAAGTGGTTTGAAATAATTATGTTACAATATTCATTAATTCCAGAGTTTGGTTAAGAGATTGTTGGTGAAAGCCCATCTTACGAACAACCACGCACTTGCTTGACTTCGTCAAACTCTGTTGATATGACTGAAGAACGGAATGTGAGAGATCGATTCTTTTTAAAAAATGTTTTAAGAAACAGCAATCAAATCTCGTGCAAAACACGAGCAAGGTCCGATCATTTTGCGTGCAGATCGCGAGCATGATACGCGATCACGGTCGCGATTTGATCGAGAGCGAATGTACACATGATTCTGAGCGTCACTGTATCTTTAAAGACCACAGCAGCAGATTTCTCAACCCTTTTACTTTAAACATGGACCCCATCAAGCTAAGACTGAGGCACTCTATGTATAGCTGAATAAAGGCAGCAGTAAAACCCAGCTAAACTCCCTATTTAAGTGTTGTCTCACCTTTTCAAACTCTCATGAAACCCTGAAGTGCACTGCTCAAAGCCATGGTTATTTGAATCAAGTTTAGTAGTTACAAAGATCTTCTCTCTATTCAATTCAGACTTTTTGATTGCTTCACCAACACTTGACTCATTTCTGTTAACAAAAATCAAAATAATTGGTTCTAACAGGTCTGTTCACCTATACTCCAACTCAAACCAATATACTAATCTAAATTAAAGATGAACATGCAGGCCAGATTTGTCAGATTTTGGCCTTAACTTCGAAATATTAAGACTTCTGCTCCTCAAAATCATTTCAAGTAAGAACTGAGAAAGACAGAATCTTATTCAAATAATGCATTAATACATTGTGGTTTACTATTACTTTTGGTTCATTTTTTTTGAGCCAGTTTATTTTTTCAAACAAAACTATCTTTTTTAAATTAGTTTGTCTTTTTTTCAAATTAGTTCATTTTTCTCATATCAGTCTGAGACCAATAACTTAGTAATAACTATTAAAAAAATTTCATGGTGGAGAGGGTTGCTTGCATGGTCAAGTGAAGATGAAGTAGGGCTACTGATGCAAAATCAAATCTGGTACATATTATTAAATCTCAGTATACAAACTGTTGCATAGTAACATAGAATTCCAAAAGAAATATAGGAGCTGTACTTTCAGATTTTGCCAGCAAAAGGGGCAACTACTTTCGGGAGCCATTACTTTTAGGTAGCCATTTATTTTTGGACAGGTAAAAAGCAGCTGTAACTTGAAATGGTCTCAGACAAAAAGGACACATAAAAAAATGAAATTTTAGAGCCATTTCCATTGGTATTCATATTAATACAATGTACACTAACATAATCCAATGTCCAGCAAAAGGGCAACTACTTTGTAGCCATTACTTTTGCAGGATGGGGGGTATGTTACTTTTGAGATTTAATAGGAGGGCAAATTAAAGTACTGTTACTTGAGGTAGCTGTTACTTTTGGGGAGGCCATTAATTTTGGAATTCTATGGTAGTTGTCTATATATACTGATTACTAAAGCTGCTATCAAATTAAGAACTTATTAAAAAGAACCTACTGTAAGTGTATAGGCTGCCTAACATCCCACTAAGTACAATTTCTACAAGATCAACCTAAAACTTTCAAGATTATTCACTTTGCAATACTCTATTGAATTTTGGACTCATTTTGTCTCAATGTTGAAGTTTGATTTATGTTAATGAGGCAAATGGAAAAAAAACGACTTTATAAGAAATTATCCTCCCAACCTAGCTATAAGGTTGTTTTGTACTTGAGCTGATAACCAAGATTGAGAGAACAATTGAGAACACTAGACATGCAAGATTTGAGGTTGAAATATATATGTATCAATGGGTAATTTTTAAATTTTCCAAAACAGTTTTTCTCCTAACAAACACATCTTCACCATATTTGTTTTATTATTATTACTAGTATTATCATTATTATTATTAAAGGAAACCAAAACGAACAAACACTGAACCCAATAACCTAATAAGAATATTCAGGTATCACTTTAATTTAAGCCCTGTTTACACGACACAAACTAACCTGGGTTTGACCCAACTTTGTTTACATTGAAAAACACCAATGGCACATTGTAAACACAAACTTGGGACAAACCCGGCCTAGTTTTGTAATGCATGCCCAGATGCCAAACATGCAGCAAAGTTTCATAGGTAAATGCACCAGTTTGAGATGCAAAGTCAAAACTAACCCAGGTTCAACCCATAACACTTTTCTAACTAACATGGGTCAAACCCACCTCTGGAGACAAAGCTAAATAAGCTAAACCCTTTCTCGAGCCTAAGTGGCTGGTAGGGCAGGAGCTTATCTCTTGTTTCTATAGTGTTTAGCGGATCAGAGTCTTTGACTCCCCCTCACAGGTTAGCTCCCAGCAGAACTGGTACTCATTTGTACAGCTGAGTGCATGGTCTGGAACAAAGTCTGGTAAAGTGTCTTGTTCAAGGACACAACACAGTGGTCTGACTGGGGATCAAACTTGTGACCCTAGGATTCGTGTCAAACATACTATATAAACCGCTTGGCCACTGTGCCACCGACCTCAGATTAATTTAATCTGGTTCCAACAAGGGGTTAACATTGTTTACATGACAATAACTATTACCAAGGTTATTTTAAACCCAGGTCAAACCCGGGTTTTTTTGTGCCACCTTAAAAGGGCTTTATTTCTGATTAGGTATATTTAACAATTATTCAAAGAGCATGCGTTAGATATGAGAGGGTAAATAGCCGACAAGGCGCGTAGTGCCAAGTTGGCTATCTATTATCTCATATCCAACATGCACGAATGGAATAATTGTTTTGATAAATTTAATTAGTTTTCTAAAATCTTCCATACTTAAAAATAACAGCTCAATTTTATTCAAAACCTATTTTTTGGCTTTGCAAACACTACAGTCAGTTTCCATATTTGGTGAACTCTGAATATGAGCTGTTAACCGAGATTGAATGAACCAATCAAAACGCACGAATCGCAATATTCGAGATTGAAAATTTAATAAAACTAACTAAAACAATTACCCTCTCAGTAGTGCCGGCGCATAGAGATAGACGTTAACAGTTGCTGCTCCGAGTTCGGTATAAAATAATATCCATCATTAATCATCTCCACTTTGGGAGATAATACTTTTCGAAACTAACCCGGGTTGAGCCCACCTCTAGAGAAGGGTTACTGTAGATTTAATGCGGGTCGAACCCGGGTTAACAGTGTTTACACGACAAAAACTAATTATATAACCCTGGTTAGTTTGAACCCGGGTCCCGGCAACTTGCGAGTTCAGGATAGTCGACTGTGCCGCATAAACAGGGCTAGCTTGATCTCTGATTTGGTAGATTACCAGTGTCGGCGCCTAGCGATAGACATCTGGCGATTAACTTTGTGCTTCAAATGATATACCTACTGATAATACGCGGCAGTGTCGATCATTCGGTAACCATTTTTAAGTGCTGCAAGTACTGCATTCACCGCTTCATCGCCTGATTCAGAATTGAAAACACCAAGGCCGAATGCAGGCATTTTGTTCCCATCGTTAAGAGCTACAAACGACTGCAGTCCCTCGCCTTCAACCTTCAAAGCCCTTGTACGTGTTGTAGTAGTCATGACTAGATTTCTGCACAATAATTTCAAAGGTTTGAAGAATAATGCACTTGTGGTAGTTAAAAGGTGCACATCTGCCCACATCTCGGGACCGTTCTTCAGAAATGAGCCTGGGTCCGAGTCGGACGTTTCGAAAAGACTTTTCGCATCATTAGAAAAATTTTGATTGAAACTGAATTTGGGTCTTGAAACCCTGCCATGACCTGTGACTGCAAAGAGCCTATTGTCGACAAGTCACTTCAACATGTTCAGAGCTGAAGATTTTAACTTTTTATACCAGTCCTAACTAAGCCTTGTTGCTAAACCATTCTTTAGTTATATCATTGTTAAGTGAACTCGCGCGCTATGATTGGCTTAAAACACGATCAAACTTCGCAAAAAACAACTTAATGAATTTTTATTGCGGTATTTGTAGACTGGTAAGGTAAGAAATGACCAAAAACAATCTACTTCGAAATGAAGAAGACATGCCAAATTTTTGGCCCAGTAATGATTCTGAGAAATTACGAACAAGACGTCAATGTTTTGACTATGACTATGAGTACTAATGACAATGACTTTTCCGTTCCGACTACTGGCCTCTTTACTTGGAGCAAGTTGTCCAGGGATTCCCGGGACGATGATAAGTTGGCATTTATATTACATGCAAGAATGTCATTTCGCCTGGCCGAGACAAGTTTCCCGTGACATCGCCCGGTTCACACGAGTTCCGGACGTTCGTTGAGCGCAGTCAATTTCCTCCATTTCTACAAGATTCGGAACATAAATCCTTCCCATCATTGTTTGCAGAATAAAGCAGGAACAGTTACGTCACGTGTGTCAACAACTGTCAAATCTGAAATGATATGGGTGTACGCCTTTATATGCACTAAAGTTGGCCAAACTATTCTCAAGATTTTTAAAGACAGCTGTCGTGAAAGGGCTTTATCTTGTTTGTGTTTTCTTAACCACTCCGGCACCAGCACTCAGAGCCATGCAACAACACAGGTTTTGCGTGGCTGTTATATATACGAGCGGATTTTGATTTTAAGGCTGTACTGGTGTGATCTCCATACCAGGTTTAATCTGGCAAAATATCCACGGGCTTCGCGAGTGTTGCTTTGAAGACTTTACCAGCTTTATTGTCAGGACTGCCAAACTCTTTTGACTCGTTGACAGTTTCCAGCCCTTCACAATTGATGTGTGTACTTGGTTGTCTTTGTGCATACCTTGGTCTTGCTAGGTCTTCTAGTTTGGACTGAGGACAGTGTCCACTGAGTACCCCTCGCTTTGTCCGTTATTGTTCTTCTTTGGACCCAGTCAATGACAATCAGAAAACGGGGGTTGGTGATAGGATACATCCTTACCGGACACTGGACTTGACCTCAAAAGTGTCTGTCGCTTAGCTGTCCGAAACGATGTTGCATTCGAAGTGCTTGCTCGTATATTTTGCAGATTAGTCTGATTATCTTTTAAGAAAAGCCGTATGCCCTTAACATCTTCCACAGGCTATCTCTGTTAACGCTGTCAAATGCCTTTTTAAAGACGATGAAGTTGACATAAAGGGGAGTATTCAATTCCAAGTCTTGTTCAAAAATGTTGCTTAGTTCGAAAATCTGGTCATCTTCTTCCTCCCAGAATTTCGGAGCAGTTCCATCGAGCTCTATTCTGTTTAAGAGAACGCAGCAGGAAACTTTACTTAGGATAGAAAACAAAGTCATCCCTCTCCAGTTGTAGCAGTTGCGTATGTCACCTTTCTTTGCAGTCCTAACCAGTTGTTAGTTAACAAAACGAACCAGGACACTTGATGTCACAAAATAGCACGATTGATAAATTTCTAACGTCGCTTAGTCTTACAAAGCATTTTAGTTTGTCCTTGACCTATATATAGGGCTAGAGACAATTTTAAACAAAATCAAGTAGTTAGTTTCTGACAGTCAAATGTTGAAAAGTTTGTTAAGTGTCACCAACATGAAGTCTTAGTAGTCTAAGAAAATATTTGCTTTAGTTATAAAAAGTCGGGAACAGGCAGATCTCCAGTTGATTCACAAAGTGCTACTGCCTTAATGTACGAAAAACGTCTGTCTGTCAAACAGACACACCTTGTTTTTTGCATTTTGGAATATAATTTCGTGACAGCGAAAAAATTTAATTGATTGTGTGGGTTGTGCCCCTGTACCACTGTTTTGTAGTCTTTCGTGTTCCAACAGTCAAATGATAATGAAATTGAGATTAGTGTGATCCTTGGGAAACCAGCTTTCTCCCGGCATAATAGTTATACCTATTCTTTTTGCATTTCTTAAGATAATAATAATAATAATAATAATAATAATAATAATAATACAAAAATTATATTTTTATAGCGCCTTTTTCTTAAAGTTCAGAGGCACTTTACATAAAATCGTAACAATATAATCAGCCTTTTCAAAAACTGTTTATGAAAATTAAAATCATTTGTTTAAGCTAAAACCTAAATAACATAAGTGTGTAAAAATTTGATGAAAATATAATACATTAAGAATATAGATAAGATTATAAAAACGCTTGCTTAAATAAAAATGTTTTAAGTCTTGACTTAAACGTATCAAGGGTGGCCGAGTGCCT
>JAOBAT010006905.1:0-10570 GCA_026413305.1 Hydrozoanthus tunicans
AAGAGCGTTTGGCGTAAACACCATTGGAAAGAGCGTTTGGCGTAAACACCATTGGGAAGAGCTTTTGGCGTAAACACCATTGGGAAGAGCTTTCAACATTGGGAAGAGTGTTTGGCGTAAACACCATTTTCAAGAAATTTTTGACCCGCATCAGAAAGTTCTCTTCCGACTTAGAGTGATATGCAATAAACATCTAACACCTGGGCTGCCCGTGGAATTATTTTGGTTGTTGCGTGTAGCAGTTCAAGGCCGATTTAAACGGTGCAACTTCTACAACCGTTGTACGCAACTCGCTTACGCTATACATACAACACAAATTATTTTGTGTAATGCATGCTTAAAACTATCGCATGCAGTTCAAAAAAAGTTGTAAAATTTTGAAACACGTTTCAGAGTTGTATACAATTTTGACATTTCTGCAATAAAATTGCCCGAGTGTTTTTTTTGTTAGGTTTTTGTCATGTCCATGCGAATTTATCTTCGGTAGCTTCCTTGTCGTCAAGTCTTAGCTATTATAAAACCCTGATCTGTTCTTCGCTTCAGCCATTCCTTAACTCACGCAGATTTTCATGCTGTCTACGGTTTTGTTTTCTTTTGTCGCAAGACTGACTTGCTATAATAGTTAATAGCGCAGTTTGCCGGCTGTACGCAATTTTTATGAGAAGTGGACACGATTTTTCGTGTTGCAAGGCCAAAAGTTGTAAATAGCCGCTGAATATAATGATTTCGGGCGAGTTGCATGCAATAGTTGTAGGCAAAGGTTGCACCGTGTAAATCGTCCTTTAAAGTGCTTACTACAATTTAAAGCGGTTCTGTGTTCATAACCTACTTATGAGTACAAGATCGGCTCTTTTACTAAGTTCTGATCTCTCACTGCCAAATGAGAGGGCGGTTTCACTCTTACTGAGGGTTAAACTGTCAAACCAAAATTTTAAACCAGTCTGTCCTCATAGTTTTGTAGGTTAAAAATTAACAGTTTTGATTCAATAAACTAAAGTGCTTCTGATGTGAAAACTTCAAACTAGTTTAAAATATCTAAAATGAAAGTTTGACCCGTATAATTTTTGCTTGTTTACTTGTTGCCGGTTGTTATATTAAATTTCGCGGACAATTTACGAAGGGCAAAATGCCTAGCTGGGAAACTTTTTAAGGTAATTGATATGTATGGTGTCACACGTTTACAAAGGCGGGATATCAAAATCCGGTCATGGCGAAGTTTGGTTGGCGGGTGGCCCCAAAAATCACTACTATGCTGGAAGTCCTTTCAAACCATTTGACCTCATAAATCGCTGTCGTACGTTTTGAATTTTATTCGCACTGAATGAAATATTTTGAAAGCGTTTTATAGAGACTTAAAATGGTATGGTAATCACCTTTTTAATTTACAGTCAACCAGAAGTGCAAAAAAAAAGCCCATAGAGCTATCAAAATACCTAAGGGTAACAGAAATACTTACAAAAAAGGCACTTACTCATTGAATTGATAACTAAAGCTTCAAGTCAAAGACAGCTAAGCGGCTCTTTTTCAGAGTAAATAAAAATAAAAAACATAAAAAGTAATACTGAATCTAAACATTACAGACTTGTACCTTTTCTTGAAAACTTCAAGAAAACACTTGGTTGTAACGAGCTTTGACCGTGCAATTATTAAGCATTTCATTTGTTGAAAGGCAAAATTGACCACCATGATTGTAATAGCATTGATATTAATTTTGTTAAACTGCTAAACATCTGGGCCGAGTTATTCAAAAGATGATTAACCCTAATTCAGGGTTAACTCTTAAGAAAATATATTGTTTGTCATGGTAATTAACTCTGAATTAGTGTTAATTGTCTTTTGAACAACTTGGTCCAGAGCTGCCGTGCAGATTTAATCAATGCTTTCGAGATGACATTGCTGTCTCAATGTTTCTCTGAGTTTGTCAACCTCATCTTGATCAGCAAGATAGCCTCTCTTATGTGGGTTAGTATAATAAGTCATAAGTTTGCTGGGTGGCTGTGCTCGGCGAGGTAGGGGTCTTCCAGTGTCCAGCCATTTCTCTGGTTTTAGTAGTACTCTGAGACCGAGTTTGTTATAATGAGCACAAACAACTTTACCACCATTTTTCTCAACAGCTGCTATAGCAGACTGAGATGCTTTGCTTACTTCTATGTCTACTTTTGATTGAAACCAGGTTTTCCCCTGAAAGCAAAAAATAATAAAACAAAGATTAATAAATTTTAATTAACAAATGGAAACAAGTGTCTCCATATTCATCGAGTGGAAATAGCATCAGTGCAGCCTTACTGCTAACCTCCTACTAATTTTTACATTACCTTTGTGATAGTTCACAAAATCACTTGGAGCACTCATTATAGCTACTTCAGCTAACAAGTGATAGCTGAATGAAAGACCTTTTCAAGATTTTTTATGACTAAACTAGGAAAATTTAAGAACAAAAATTATCATACTTTCCTTCAAATACCTTCCTCTTTACTTTTAATTACTAATCTTTTCTACTAATCTAACTACTTAAGCGAACTGAAAAAACTTTCTCCATCACTAAAAGATAACTAATTCATACTTTAACAAGAAGCATTTTGATGCTATCATAACCAACAAAACACATTTTCAAGTAAGTAAAATTATTCAAGACTTTTTGAGACCTTTTCTTTAATTTAAAATCCTTTGCAAGGACTTAAAAATACAAAATCAAAAATGAGACAATTTTTGGAATTTTTAAAGACCCATAAGTATGCTTCCTTTACTGCTAGTGTTAGGCCAATAGTCTAATCACATTTTGACCTCCTTTAGGTTGGGGTCCAATGGGGTCAACAGCTCAGGTGAAACAGCAAAAGGAGGACTCATAAAGAAAAGAAGAATTGTACTTTTTACTTTTAACCTTTGAAGCTGAGAAGCTTAGGCAAAAATGTTCATTGAGTTTACAGTCACTGGTGGCACTGCCTTGTTGGGCCATCATTTTTATACTGTATAAACAATATAATTATAATGTCATTTGCTTTGTTACAAATTATTTTTACAAAACAAAATCAATTTCAATATTAAAAGTTAATATGCATTAGTATTTAAAAAAAAAGAATAACATTAGCTTTTTTTGAAATAGCAGAAATGAGGAGAAAACAGTGCAGCTGCAGTTAAGCCTAGAAAAAACTTACAGATCCAACTAATTTCACACCATCTTCTTTCCTTCCCAAGTTGACTGCACCACATTTCCAGAGATGATGCATTGTGATTGGTTCTTTTGGATTTAGTCGGCCACTGTCAATGAAGTACTGCAGGCGGTTGAGATTCAGGGGGGTGTAAATCTTTGCCAAGCTAGGTATTTTAAGAGTCAGACAGTGAATCGTTTTAAAAAGGGACTGTGTGTGATACGGTAAACACAATAACAAGCCCCCCCCCCCCTCTAATAAGTCCTCTTAGCAAATAAGGGCCCCCCAGAGGGTTTGAAATTATATCAGCCCACCTCTTCAATTCCACCATTCATTGACAGCATTCGAGGAAACAACAACTATTGAAAAAGTATTTATGAAAACAGATTGAATGTTGAATGTGGATGTGCAGTGAGTGAAGCTCAGTTAGTTTTTTATAATTTGGCAATGAAGTCTTTTTCCTTTGAGTTATCTGGGTTTTTGAAAAGCTTTTGTCTATTCTTAGATGGAAACTAACAAGAAAAGAATTCTGCTTACTGGCATAGGGACAAGCAAATCACATCATGGGGGCTTGTCAGTGAAACCACGTCTATGTCCATGAACCTGGTAGTCTGTTTTCAAGTTACATTTTTAACAAACTACATTTTGAGTTTGTTAAGTTTTCACTTCATAAGGATATTTTCAAATTGAAATATTGTGTTTCAAAAGTTTGTTGGCTACTGTTATTGCATGCATGAAATATGTTATTTGCAAATACTGTTTTAAAATGCTGTTCCAAGCTTCCAAGTACTGGGTTCTAATTTGTTAACAACTTGATTTTGCATTAGGTTAATGTTTTTCAAGTAGAAGCAGAGGTGTGACAAATGGACACCAAGCAAGTGTATTTGTCATTTTGGCATCACAACCATTGTTTTGGCTACTATGGAATAACAAACTTTCAGACAGCAGTTTGGCTGGTGACAGTTCAAGGAGCTAGAGAGCAATATTTTAGCCAGCTAAACAAAACATAAGGGGACCAAACTTACAAATCATTAATATCTCCATAAAATTAAATGAAACATGAATATTTTATCATTTTTTAAAAAAATACCAGTACTGTATGTTCACATTAATATGTTGACTCTGCAATCAATTTGTTTTTATTAACAAATTATATAACTTTATTTTTACAATATAACATTGCTTTAAAACTATAAACCGAAATGTAACTCTTTATAGTTTACTTCTTATTTTTGATTCCAATCAGCTTATCAACATAATTTTTTCTAACTTCTTTCATACAAAGTCTTTACACTTTAAAGTTATCACGCACAAGGAATATTAAGTAAATCACTGAAGGTAGGAAGTAAAATTTTTTTAAACTGTTTAAAAGAAAATCAGGGGAGTTTAGCTTATTAACACAACATTTTTTTTTGTCTGGCTGAAAATCTAAAGTTTGACATTGATATCAACACTGACTAAAACTGACCAAGCAATACAAAATGTTGGAAGAAGTGGCATGGAGCTAAAGAAAGTTTTAAAACAACGATGAACAACCACAATAGTTTTACTAAGCTGATTGAATGTAACTAAAATCATGTACTCTATGAAATAAAAGTACAAAGAACTTTGCTAACAGCTGGAGAACACACACCTGTTGACTTTGGTATTATGTTACAGTACTTGAAAATGACATTTTCAAACAAACCTAAAATGTGTTATGTCATTTTTGATGCAATCATGAGGTGGAACTCGCAACACAATGGCCTGTTAATGATGGGGAGGGGGTCATATTAAAAACTGCATAACTGCACAAAAGTCCACCCTAAACTGAAAAAGATTGCAGTTAATTTTGATCAAACCCAAAGACATTAAACCCAAAGTTTGTGCTTCCCAGTTTTTAAAAATCTGAAAAACCAAAAATAAAGCAGGGACTGCAAACCGAAAAAAAAAACAAATTTATACCATTCCAAAAAATGACGATAACAGCAAAATTGAAAATCCAAAAAAACCCATTAAATGATTTAGCCATAAAACTGTAGTAGCAGCTTGAAAACTTTGCATATCTTGTTGCTGAATGTTATTTCCTAGGCCCAGTCAAACCTTT
Source organism: Hydrozoanthus tunicans (assembly GCA_026413305.1). NCBI lineage: Eukaryota > Metazoa > Cnidaria > Anthozoa > Zoantharia > Hydrozoanthidae > Hydrozoanthus > Hydrozoanthus tunicans. Next base: position 5,236 of record JAOBAT010006905.1, read on the forward strand.
GTACAATGGTTTTTATTAAAATTCTGCCAGTTCCAGAAATATTTTCCTTGAAAAAGAACAACACAAGTTAAACCAAAAAATGTTCTTCATTCTTTTCCTTCTACTGAAAAAAAATATACAACACTTACTTGTTTTTGAATCCATGCTTTGGTATTCTCAGATAAAATGGTGTTTGTCCTCCCTCAAACCCTAACCTAGGTAATGTGCCTCTTTGTCCCTGGCCCTTGTGACCACGCCCTGCAGTCTTTCCTCGCCCTGATCCTGGACCACGGCCTTTACGCCGATGCTGCAGTTAAGAGAAAATGTTTTGATAAGGTAATGTTATCTTAGAGCTGTGAAATCAGTTGTCCAAAACAGCTTATTTGCAGTAGTAATAGTCCTTTTTACAGGTTATAAGATGTAACCATCATGCAACCCACGTTGGCTGATGAGATCAAAACATTCAAGCACTGGAATCTATGAACCTGCTAAGCTAGCTAAAACTGCACATTTTAATTGATACTTCAATATCCCCATTGATATTTTCTAAAACCTAATTGTCACACAAAGCAAAATTTCATTTCAGAAAACTAAAAATTGATTTGATTTGTAAGGTTTATGTGTATGAATTTATGAGAATAAATCAGGGAAATTCAGCTTCTATCAATATCAATCAGTCATTACTTATAGCACACCTTAACTGGATAAATTATTTCTTACAAGCTTACAATAATTCTGGGAATAACACTTGATTTACCTTACATTTTCCAACAAAAATATGGGTGTTTTATATTCCCTGCTAGAAGCAAGAGACTAGACCAAAGGCTTTACATTAAAATAGACCACACAATTAATGTTCTTGGGGGTTTACAGAAGCAGTGGCATTGAGGAGGGACCTTGCCAAATCCTCCTCACAATCCCCTTGCACCACAGGCTAGGTAGTCAATACCTGGTGTGTTAATAAGAGTTATAGCACTTTTCCAGGTCAGAAATCATGATATCCCTTAGGTCTTCAACTTTGGACAATCTAATCTTTTTTTTCTTCAGGAGTCAAGAAAAATACAGCTCTCCCACAGAGTGTTGGATGCTTCAAACTTGTGGCTCCCTGCATATAACATTTCAAGTTCAACGCAATGTCTGATGGTCTGACTCACACAACTGACTGTACATTTTTTGCTCCATTTATTTCTCATACAACCTCACACATGTTTCTCAAAAATACCTTTCAAAACTTATTTTATCAAAGGAAAGTACATGTAAATGCTAACTAAAACTGATTTAATGTTAATCAAATGCTGCCTTTGGCTGTGGACCGAATTGGTGCAGCACCAGTAGTGCGAAGACACCTCAGTGAGTATGTTGTCCATGGAGTTTCCACAGGAACATCTCACATCCAACTTTTTTGAAACTTGTCAATTATGTCCCTGAGACATCACTGGGACTACAGAGACCAATTTAGAGTGGTTGGGATAAGAACTCTGGCCAATAAAAATAAATGCTAAGGAAGGGTTCATCATTTATCTTGCATTCTGACCATCTCAACTGGAGCACACAGCAATAAAAATGACAGGGCTAGCCCCTCCCCCCTCCACAGTCCCCGCACCAAGATCCTAGAGTTGAATACAAGACTCATTTTTAATAAACACTATTAGCAAGAACATAAACCAGGAAATGAGAGTTAATTTCAAAGTTCTGAGATTTTACAACCACCGCGTCGGAATTATTCCCATTAATGTCTGCAACGATACCTCTGCAGGTATTTAGGCGTTAGTGAAACGAGCTACATTCGAGATCCTCTCCCTTAATTTACTAACTTCAATGAAAAATATATAGTTTAATATGACCATGAGTTTCGATGCGGTCGTTGAAAAAAACATCAAGAGTTTCAGATAGAGGTACTTACTACAAGTACAAGGACAACCCAACTGAACCCAATGAGCCAGACACAGACTATAACACCTTAAAGTAAACACAAAAATCAACATCCAATCTCACCGTGATAAAAGCATCTGGATTGTCCTTAATATTGTTCAAAGCGACCCGTGGATAAGATCGGAGGGCAACGAGGTTCTTCTCCACATGGCAAACAATTTTCGAGGCCGCCATCTTTAAACCAGTTTTTTCCAAACACTATTTCCGAGAAGCACTGGGGAAAAATCGCTCGTAAAGGACACAGGCGGCCCAGGCCGTTGCAAAGAAAAAGCGGCCGGTTGGCAACTGAAATACTACTTGAATCCGATTCTTCACGTTCAGCATAGTAATACGAAAGTGGTACGATAGCCTGCCTAGCGGCTGTTGTTTAGGGGAGACCAAGTGTCAATCAAGTGACCGCCTTGAGACTTGAACCGCGAGCGAAGAAAAAGCCCAAGCAGGTTCGCGGCCCGCTCGATGACACTTTGGCTTTGCCTCTCCCCTAAAAAACAGCCGCTGCGCAGGCTATAGAGGTGATAAAGGAAACCAAAACATTACTGTTTCATCTTGGTCTCATTTACTAGTGTTTGTGTTGTCGACTTGGGGCAGAGGGCCTCAATGCTGATTTTGAGCTGTTTCGAAAGAAAGAGCCGGAAAGAATGAGAAATGGAAGGAGAGAGGGAGAGTATAAAAGAAGGAAGGAACTGAAAAGGACTGACACAAGAGACGTCTGCGAGGAGGCTATGAAATAGATCAAGCAGTGTGGATAGTTTTCTGAAACCACAGACTTTAAAAAGTGGTAACTAATGGCTAGTGGTACAACGACACAAGACAAGGTGCAATCGTTTCTTTTCATCTCACCAAAATATGAGATAAAAACAGCGATTCACAGACCGAGAAGTGATTTGCTAAAAAGTAAACAAGTGTGGATGGCCCTGGAATTGGAAGCTTAAAGATTTTACGCCTCTCAAGATTTTCTTCAACACCAAGGTTGTTGTGTTAACGAAATGCGATCAGCAATCCCGGCAGTGGACGCAACAAAATTGTACCGTTCCGGAGGGCGAGCCCGGAGTGAAGCCATTCTCATAATCAAAGCACCAGCAAACCAAAAAAACTGAGAAAAGAAAGCAAGAACAGTACAACTCGCCAATTGTCAAGTTTCTAAAAGAGTCAGATAGCAAAGATTTTCAAGTATCCACTTTTTACTTATTTTGGTAGTTGATCTAAGATCGGCGTTACAAACCCTGGCTGCATGCGGACGAGTAGCCTTTGATTGACTAACAGAAATGCCAAACAATTGCGTGCGACTCATTTCACATGACGATTTACGACAGTATAGAGCGCAGAGTCGTGTACGCTAGTCGGGAGTTTAAGGGGTTTTTATGATGCGCGACCTTTTGACCTCCTTATTAACCATTTGAATATTTCAAGTATTCTCTTGTGAAGTGATTCCATTTTGACGAAAATAACCAAAGCATTTGAAGCAGAAGTCACGGAAAATTTTTGTTTCCCTTGGCGCTTGAATATCAGTCATTTCATAATGCGGATGTAAAAGCTTCCTTCATCAAAAGTGATTTTCAGGAAAGTGCAGTAATGTAAATACCTATAAACTATACGAGTAAAAAAGTATGATTTTGTGAGAAAATGTAAAACTTAATTACAGTTTTACACGGTAAGCAGGACTTTGAACGTTAGTTTTTCGTTGAACCATTCTGAAATAGCGTTGATATTTTTAAATAAGTATTAACGTATCACTAGTCTATTAACTAGTTCAGCCTTTTAAAGTAATAAAGATAGTTTAGTTGTTTCTTAGGCCAATAAAGCCCCATTTACGCTAGTGTTGATCGAGCTATCTCGGATACACCCGATCAACCGAGTTGGGAATACTCCGGGCCAGAGTACTCCGCGAAAGCGGAGCAAGACTTTTTGTTTCCATATTTGGACATATAAACGGGCTAACGCAGTTTATTTTTTCCTCGTTTATTTCTCTACATTCGGTTTCTTTTCGAAAGCTTTACCAAGTTCACCGTCTTTTCTTAGCACTGACTAAAAAGTTGTAAAACAGGTTGCGCCACTCTTCCATGTAGAAACAGGAACTAGATATACATAGTAATTCTACATCAACAAAACTCTTGTTATCAAGTGATTTAAGAGGAGGCTCAAACTTTACATAGCTCATGGCGTCATTCTACTCATCCGGTCATCCCAAACTACCGCAAGGCGGATATAAACGCTGAAACACAATGACTTAAACTAAAACTAACATACCCACGAATACATTTTCCGGTTGGGTAACAATATCTGTAGTTTTCAGTTTTAGTAACAGAAGTCTAATCCATCATGCTCGTGGCCTGTTGCAGTAGCTTGGAAAGAGACGGACCGAAATTCCTTCTTGCGAGTTTTTTAGTGAATTGACTAGTAATGGTTGATGTAAGAAAATTTAAACCAATGCGTCAACTTAAGCAACAGTAATAAGAAGTTATTTTCTTGCCGTTCACACTGAGACAAACTGAAATATCTTCGTTAATAAAAGTTTTAAAAAAAGAAAATATACTTGTGCGTTTGTTAGAAGCTGAGCCGTTTTGTGTACATGTCCGGTGCTGTCTGCAGTAAGTAAGAGAACTAAAGGGCCGGATGTGTAATTGTGGCTGTAAGCTGGAGAAAGTGAATGATATTTGATGATGCTTTCTAATTGTTGTTATAAAAATGTATTCTCTGCATTGTCCGAATAGCATGTCAACGTGCGTAATTATTAAGTAGCTGCCTATCTAGGGATATTGAGCGATTAATTCATCTAGATTTTAAAATTTCTATAAGCTACCAAACAGATAAATTGCGGGCTACCAAGTAACGTTCACTGGAAGATTTTATGCAATACTTACTGGCTGGTAAGCAAAGATAAGATTTTAAAAGTTCTTAATGTAATAGTTTATTGCCAATCATGATTGTTTTCAAAATACTTTGCTCTTTGTGAAGTTATCCTCTACAAAGCAGTGGCGGTGTATAGTCGCTTGAACATTTCCCCCAGAGTACTACAAATTTACAGCAGTTCTAATGTTTGGGTAAACTTGAAATTAAGTTGTTTTGTGGGGGTGTGCTACCTGCTATCTTTTAATGGAAACTGATAACGACATTTCATCAAAGCGCATTGGGCTAAAACGATAGATTCCTTTGAATTAGAAATTTCATCATCAGTAGTTGTTGTTGATCTCTTAACGTCTCGCAAGCGTTCTTTAACTGAATAGAAGGCTTTGAAATGCCAGTCTGTAATGCACAAAGAAATACAAGTCAATCTGATTTTATGTTTGTTTCGTTTGAAGCTTAAAGTCCCTATCAAGCTTAATTTTTTACTTTTCGGATTAAAACTCTTGCCATCTGTGAATTTAAAATTCGAATAACCAAAGAAAATTTCCACGTCTAAGTTTGCTTTTTAATCAAAAAAAGA
>JAOBAT010006916.1:0-10570 GCA_026413305.1 Hydrozoanthus tunicans
ACATTTCCAACTCAATTTTTTTGACTAGCATGCACTCAGCAACTATGTAAACAGCTTACAAAAATATTACAATTATCATATAGTCTTTCCCAAAAAACTTTGTTAAATACATACAGGAATAATTTAAGTCTAAGGTTACAGGAAAAGCACACGTTATATTTTGGTCTTATACTTTATATGCTACAAGCTTCTAATTTCTTAGAAATTCCAGCTGGGGATTAATGAAAGGGAAACTAAAAATGCTGCTCTTTTAAAATCATTTCTATGCTGTTTGCATAAGTATTTAAACAAAATATACCAAATTACATATCTAATCAATGAGAATCCCTCCCCTTCAAACTCCTTTTCATTCCTAAGAACTTATTAGAAGGATCTGGGGCTGACTAAAAGGCTTTGGCCATCTGACTGTAAAGTGCAAAGATGCTCATTTGTTCTTTAGTTAATTCTGAAGTATTTGCTTGAAACTAAAAAAGCTCTGATTAATTTGGGGAGTGCTTTCTTATGAACCTAACACTCTTCGGTGGCTTTTTGAAGTCACTTACACTACAAAGGTCATTTTTATAAGTCCAACAAGATTATCATGAAGTTAAATTCTTTTTTTTTTTTTTTTGAAAACAGACACTGAGTTTGTGATATTTCTACGCCCATGTTAGGACTAAAAGAAACCTGTGGTTTATATAGTTCATGCCTCAATGGCTTGATTAAAAAAACGACAACAAAGGAATGGGGGAAGAGGGGGAAAGGAATGAAGCTAAACTGAAGAAACATAGCTAATCTTAATCTTGACCTTGCTTTGTCTTACTGGCAGGGCTCAACACTAACTTTTCAATGTACTAGTCCAGGAGTTAAATGTTACTAACCAAAGAAGTTTTTTTACTAGCTATGAGATACCCTAATTTTGAAAGACAGAAACTATATCCGTCAATTTCATTTTGTTTAGAGGTCAAAAAACTACTAGCCAAAACTGAATTCCTGCTAGTCTGTGGCTAGTTGGCTACCATTAGTGTCAAGCCCTGGCTGGCATACAAAGACTTGGAAATGCAAAACCTGAAGTAATGTTACAGCAAAATATCAGGAGATAGGATTTTTCTCTGGATTTAGCTGTGAGAAATAATAACAATGGCTTTTGGCTAACCCCCTCTGATTAAATACCTTAAATCTAGACAGTACAATTAATCATTGAGCTGTCTAGCTACATTTTAACACAAACTACTTACAATATATTAGAACTGATATTAGATTTATCAAAATCTAATAATTCTTTAATTCTTAGACTATATAGAATACTGCAATAACACTTTATAATTAATCACTGACAACTGCAAATTATATAGATTGAAGCAGGAGATCCTTGCACATGCATAGAAGTTTTATTCCAAAGAAAAGATTCGCTAAGAAAAAAATTATGAGCAATACCAACATTTAAGGAAAGAAAAGTTATAACTTAAACTAAAATAACTAAAATAAAATAATAAAAATAAAACATCTACCATTTTGTCAGTTTTTCTATCTCTTTTTAAACTTGCCCCAGTTTGTCATTTCCACAAGAGCATCATAATTGCCCAACAAGTTTTGAGTAATATGTTGTAACAAATTCATTATGTATGTACAGTACAAAGGTCATAGCATAATCCCATCTAGATTATCTTCACTACTGTAATCGGCACCATTTTTGATCACTTCATTTTCCTCCTCTTGGTCTGAACTGGCTCCAGAGCCTGGCTCCAAGTCGTCTCTGTTAATTACTGGCAGTTTATTCTGTTCAGGTCGTAACCATGGTTTGAAGTCTGGCTTGTTGTGAGATTTCCATTCTGGGTAATCTAAAGCTGCTTTGTGCAACTTTGAAACAGCCTATGTTTATTAAAGACAAAACATTATCATAAGAATAATCAATACTGGTACCTAAAAATCAATACCTTTATCGTAACACTTTACTTATATATTACAGTTTATTATTTAAAAACTCAGAGATGAGCATATTCTTAATTTGTTGTCAAAAAAATGTAAAAATGGAAAGTAAGGGAAAAGATTGTTATAGAAAAGGAGGGTCACAGGAAACATAGCATAATTGCTCTAATAAGCCCCTACCCAGGTGGATTTATTTGTTTTTAGAGTTTCCAGACAGGGGTCTTACTAATAGGCTTTTGCATGTTTACAAAGAACTAGTACATTTAATTTCACCCCCAAGCCTCATATTCAAGAAGTAGCTGTGTGAGAATTTTGCACATGCAAACCATGTTCACTAAGGAATTCTTTTCATTTGTGGACACTTTGGGATTTGACTTATGAAAATATTTACACTTTTGTGATTTGAGACTTACTCATTTTTTTAGCATCAATTTATTTATCTTTTCAACTCTTTTTAAATAATGAGTTATTAATTCAGGAATAGTGACATAAACATGCATGATTGGACTAAGATTTCTACTGAGTTGCAGCAATCTTAAGTACAATCTAAAAGTGATAAAACAGCAAAAAATTAAGCAATAAAATAAAAAGAAACCCACAAATAACTTAAAATTATAACATAATAAGCTGTCTAGAATACAACAAAAGTATTTTTGGAAGGAAAAACTGCATGCAAAAAAAAAAAAACACCAAAACTCTAATGCTCCATGTTTCTTGAGCAGTGGTTAATGAAAAGAAGATAGTTAAAAGACTACAGTACCTTTGGGGCGATTTTTTGAGCAGCCTTATTCACCACCCACTTGGGAAGAATTCCTGAATATCAACAACAACAGTAAAGAAAGAGTAGTGGCAACTTGATAATTTGTAAACATAAAACTCTGACAGCTTAATTTTTTTGTAAACGATCTCCAAAAACAAAGAAAACAAATTTGAGGCAATCAGCTAGAGTACATTACAACATACAAACTTAGTTCAGAACCAAAATTTTGAGAAAATTTTATGTAGGGGATAAATTTGTCAAAAGCTATGACCAATACATGATAGAATTACTTTCCAGGCAACCTATGGACTAAGGTGTTCTCATTGTACTTAAAAGTTTAGGGTTTCTTTTAAAGTTGTAATAGATTTCATGACCAGTTGATTATTGCTTTTTACTCAGAAGACTGCATGAACAAGAAAGAAAAACAAAAAACTACATATCTGTTAGCACAAGTTTTGCTTTTTGATCACAGCAAAGAATCCCTGAAATTGTTGCCTTGGCAGTTTTGGGATTTCACAATTTTTTAATTCAAATTGAAAACTTATGTTAATAGGCTGCAATACAGTAATTAATGAAAACGGATACCTTTGAAATCAACTTGAGTGACATAGGTTAGAACACAACTTTCAGCATCAACCATTCGAACAACATAACCAGTCAACTTTGAAACACCTCGCACAAAGCCCTTTACCACTGGTGCTTTCTGTAGATGATAATAAAATAAACATGATTAAACATGGAGAATTCTAACTAACCTAGCTAAATCCTTTCTCGAGCCTAAGTGACTCATAGGGCCAGCACTCATCTCCAGTTTCTGCAGTGTTAAGCGGATGAGAATCTTTGACTCCCCCTGAAAAGGACACTAGTGTAATAATGGCAAGATAACCCCTGGTAGAACTGGTACTCATTCATACAGCTGAGTAGACTGCAACAAAGTCAGGTAAAATGTCTTGCTCTAAATCACAATACAGTGGTTTGACTAGGGCTCGAACTCACAACCAGAGAATTAAGAGTTGAACATGCTAACTGCTAGGCCACTGTGCTGCTGACATGAGAATTCTAACAGCAATCCATAAGTTATGTCATAAGATGCAAATACAGTATTTTGTTATCAACTATGAAAAATCATGAACATCATTCTGAACAAGTCTAATAACAGGAAATTTTGAATAAATTAACACAATTAAGGTGTCTGAACTTATATTTATTAGAAAACAAACTTTTGACTAAATAATTAAAAGTTAATATAGTTTAAATTCCATTTTTTCACAACTTGAAAGAATGTAGAAGTTGAGATGAATAACACAATCTGCTGCATATTGCTGGGAAGATACTGTACTTGGAAGAAATTTAATGACCTTGTTTCTGGAGAAAACGACATGATACTTAATATTTTATAGATGTATGTAGATCTTTATTTAACTAATATAAAATCAGTTATCGAAGATCTAAATATTGAAATTCTTTGTTGCAGTGACTACTAACAGTATGTTCCTGTTTGGACATTAGAACTAACACTTCTCTTTAAGTGTGTAAAACCCCTTGCATGAAATAGTTATTGCACATTTCAAGTTACATTATCAAAGGATGCTAAAATGTGCTATACTTATCACTCATTATAAGTTAATTTATATAGTGTAATAATAAATATGGCATGCACAGCAAATAAACAAGATGTAATGTTGACATACCTTATGATGTACAGTGTGATTAAAGATCACAAATTCACCCTCTCTATAAAACCATGATCTTTGTGTTACAAAATCTCTATTCTTCATAGGAACTGGACACTTAACTAGAAAATAGGAAGAAGTTGAAATTGTTACGTTTGTTCAACACAACCATTAGAGACAGCTCAATTAAGTTCTATAAAATGCCTATGACATGAAACATTTTTTTTCGTTAGTGAATAGACCTTAAGCTTTCTAAATGAGAAACAGTGGTGAAAATTTTTTGCCAAAATCTATCATGGTTCTCAAGACACACTTTCTCTCATGCACACACAAACACACACATAATTTATACTTAATTTAGCATTACTTACTTGAATAATAGCCTATGTCATTGCCACCATCTAACTTGCAGATTTCATAACATTCTATCATGTTCTCATCCCAGAACTTCCTATAATCTGGATCATGCAGGACGTCATACAGAACATCAATTGGTACATCATCTAGGCAGGCAATCACCTGCGAGAACACGAAGTTTAAAGTTTGTTAATTCTGGTTTTATAGACGGCAAAATTACTTCGAGCTGATTGGATAATAGGGTATTTTTTCTTAATTCATGGTAAAATTATTTAGCACTGATTAGTCCCTGCTAAACTTTCAAAAATTTCTAAAAATTTAAAAAGTCTCAAAAATACCTTAGAAACATTTTCCAAAGATTTTTGAAAATTTCCAAATTTCAGAATACCTCCGAAGATTTTCTGAATTTTTTAAAAAAAATCATAAAAGCGCCAAAAAAACAATGAAACAATTTCAGATTAATGTCCCTTGTGTTTTCAAAGTAACTCAAGTAATTCTGTAAAAAAGTTGAAAACACTTATTAAATTAATACTTAATTTCTTTTTTGGCCCTGTGCAATAATATTGTCTGTACTAGGTTACAAATGAATGTCAACAATGTCAAGTGTGTATAGGGGGAAAAATAAAAGTAAAAGTACAAAAACAAAAGTAAATTCAATACAACATTTTTTAAACAACTTTACAATAAGCACTGTTAGTTTTAGACTCACAAAATTTATAATATAGTAAGAACAACTTTATATCTGCTAGGGTTGCAAAATTTAGGTACTAGAAGTTTTTTAATTTGTTTTTATTTGCTGAGCCAGTATACAAGAGCTAAATTTCAGTCATGACAAACTAAAATAAGTCTAAGTTCATAACAGAATCAACATTTGGTTCAACTGTAAAGGTAAGACTGATCGTATTTAGATCAACCCTATTGATATACTTTCTGTTTGTACCAAAATGAAAGAATTGGAGTTATAATGAATAAACTTAGTTAAAATGTTACAGTTTCCAGTTGGTAATTAGGTGCCATTCTGTCTTGTAGGAGACCCAGGTTTGGTTCCCAGTGCCGGACTTCACTTATGGTCTTAAAACAACCGAGAAGGTTCTACCTAATTACTTCAACATCTGCAAACAGTTATTCTTTCCCATCTTCTCAGATAAGGTCATTAAATTAAACCATAGGTTCTGGATGGCAGACCTTGAAAGTCTTATTACCAGTTCTCTTGTGACTCTTTGAGTCAAAATGTCATAAAACAAAACAAGTACTGGATGTAATAATGGTTGAGCTGATATCAAGAGAAACTTTTATGAAGGTCTTGGGACATGCCCATTCCCCCCCCCCTCCCCCAATGGAAGCTTGTAAAATTAGACTCTCTTTATGCAGTTTTCTGTGTTCCCTCGGTCAACAGAAGTGGTTCACTGGAAAGTCTATTGAGGAGCTAAAAGATGCTCACAAAAAAAATTTGACTGATTCAGCAACTATAATTATCGGTTTATAGTTGTTTCGTGTTTTTTTAGTTGATTTCAAAATGAAATTCAGTCAATGAGAATGTACAAATCCCATATCACTAGAAAACTACTCTCCAGAGATTATCTTTATTGGATTCAAAAGGAAAGTCACTAGCACGGTCAGATTCCGCATCATACTGATCAATGATTTCCACACTCAAAAATTTATTATTTCATGTATGAACTACCAGAAATTACATGCCAGCCTGAAACGAAACCACAAACTTCCAAATTGGGATTTACTTCCTTATACATGCTAAAGTAATTTGATACTCAATATAAAATTCAAGACATGAATACCCAAGTAAACAACAATGTTGAAATTCTATGAAAGTCTTTACAGTTTCAAAAAACCTTTTACTTTAGAAATTGCAGACTTGTAATCACAACATAATCCAAAGATGATCACCCATACATGGGCTATTTTCACTGGATAAAATATGTACAGTTTCTTCATTCTGAGCTGACATGGAATTCAACATGCAAATAACAATTTAATATTTTTTTTCAGCTTAGTTATTTTGTTTCAAACTAACAGTTCTTGTTTTGAGATCAAAAACTTGCCAGTTAAATAACTTAACAATCACTCAAAAGAAAAAATCGTGTCGTATAAACTAGGCGTCTACAGATCATTTCAAGGTAACAAAAACATTGAAATTTCTACTTGTCAACAGTTAACAAATTCTATTCTTTAATAAAACTATGATAAAAACTACTTAAAAATTTAAAATCTTTTGTTTTCAAGTTTTGTAAGGAAAATCGGATTTCCCTGACTACAACGAAAAAGTACCAAAGCCAGCAACAAACTGCATTCCAAACTCAAAAGTATGGATAACGACTAAAATTTTGATTCAGTTGTGTTCTGTATACGCGCGCAGTGATAGAACAATTCCGCAATATTTTATGATTTAACTGTCTGGTGTTGATGAAGATTTAAAGAAAACATTTTTATTTTTTTAACTGTAATGGAAAAAGGAAAACAAGACGCTGAAACTGTTCAGCTTCAAAATAAATGTAGTGTTTTGCCTTTCTTAGAGATATTATAACTCCAAGTCAAAATAAACACACTGTTTATATTTGTCAATTTCCCCTGACCAATTTCGTAATGCATTGGGCGCTTCAACTGAATAAAACCAACTTCAAACAAAGACAATACCGCGTATTCAGATACAAATCTAAAACATAACCTGCCAGACATTTTTTAAAGGAAGTAGTTTTCCCAACACATAACCATTTGATTGAAACTTGATTTTATCAGTCAACCCCTACTCTATAGTGGATGTTTATTAAGGCATTCGGCAAATAAATCTTCAAGTTTCTATATCTTTTCGTAAAGAGAAAGGATTAATAAAGACGTACTGTATAGCTTCCACCATATACCTTTTAACACTGCTTTAAAATCGGCGGCTCACGAGAACAATACGAGAGTAAGTCCAGAAAATTTATGCTCTTTTTTGATTCGCGTGTGGGCACAAACATTGTTCGAGTTGTTCTCGTGAAATATTAAAGAGGGAATTTTTGATCCTAAGCAGACCGTGTTCATTGATCGATCCGTCAAAAACCGATTTTTAAAAGAGAATGCAGAAGAAGATACAAGTTCAAAAGAACTTGAAAGTTCTTGAACATAGCCTAAAAAAATTGATTCGTCTTGTTCACCACATTGCCGCGATCAATACACGACATTTCGCGGTTAAGCTTGGTGTTTCTGCGCCAATACAATAATTTAGCCACAGAACCGATATTTGAACTCTGAACAACTAAAATGTTTATCCTTTTTGGACAAACATCTTTTCATATCTCCAAATGGACAATTTCAGTTTGGTAATGTTGAAATAGAAGTCAATACACATACCAAGTCTAACGAGGAAGTTCAATGGAAATGACTTAAAACTAAGTGAAAGTGAATCGAGAACGGTTCATGAACGACTGGTTCATAACCCTATCTCTTTGATTGCCATACCTTAATCATCTTGATCGATGATTCCTCGGTAAGTTTGGAATAAACTTGAACTTTCTGCTTGTCATATTGCAAAGTCCAACTATCTAGGCTATCTGCAAGTAAGCGAAACCTGGCGAAATCTTCTTGTTGCGCGGTTCGCACCTCGCCAACTTGCATTGAACCCAAAGTCATCAAAACACAACGGGCAACAGCGAAAAATGGGAAGACAACTTCTTCAACTAACTTATCGCAAGCGGTTTAAAATTCTGTCCTCCACAAAACTCTTCAGTTCACAGTTATCTTCTAATTCAACAACTGTTCACGAGGAAATGTTGAGTCAGCGACACTGTTGTTAGAGCTACCTCACAAATAAATTTTGTTACAACACACCGCTCGAACGTGTACGAAGATGATGTCAACGAATCAAAATTGCTCCGAAAAATTTAATCGAAGTATTCGGGGGCGTTCGTTTAGTGTTCGGGATGATTCGTCGCCCTTTTCTATTTTCTTTCAACAAGATGTAAATCGCAAAGTATTTTTCGAAATATCGAAAAACCTCGAACAAACATAAACATCATAGTTAATGTAACTCTATAGAGAGAACATCTGCGCTCGCTCATTAAAACAAGCTGTTCTCGAAAATGGAATAAAATTATCTTTCTATAGCGTTGTTTTTTTGTCCGATTGATTCTATTAGCAACTAAAAATTATTTGCTGGCACTTCTTCCAATACTTCTTTGCTATAGCGAAACGCCCACGAAACATGAAAATAAATATAAAAGAATACAAATTTGGAAACAAATGACGTCACCCGTGGGACGTGACGAGGAAAGTTGAACAGCCAGCAGGTGCAAACTGCAGACCAAATGGCGCTTTAAACTTTAGAGGGAAAATAACGTAAACCCAAAGAAATATTAATGGAAATAGGTTTTCTTAACATTCCCAGTTAAGTTTTCGAAGATTGGATGATTGTTTGTTTTGGGTCATTAGTGAACTTGATTTTTTCACTTTCTGTCTGCTCTGTGCGGACATCTGAACTGTAAAGAGCGCAGCCCGAAAACCAAGTCTCGGCTCTCGGAACAAGTTGTCGAAATCGTCAAAATATTCCGGCATGTAGCTATTTCTTTTAAACACCCGATTCATATGTTAAACTTTTAAGCGGTTCTTCCTCGCTTAAAATTACAACAGTATCGAGAGTATCGAAAATTCATAGTTATAATAGCCGGGTTGTTTAGAATTATCAGTTTTTTTTAAAAGAAAAATAATAGAATTACGGCTGACATGCACTGACTTCCTCAAAAACTTGACAAAAGGACCGAAGTGTGTCATCCGATCCGGATCCTACCTACACTAAACTTGTGACGGCAGCTTAACAGTTATATTAGATTGGAAGGATATAGTGGGCAGTTTGAGGGTTATAAATTCCTTACCACGGATAAAATCGTCATTTGGCCCCAGGTCGTTCTTTATTGCAGCTGTCTGCCGCCCCTAGCTCTTCGTTCGTTGCTCGGAAAAAATTGTTTTAAGCCTAGGAATCTAAGAATTGAAAAATGGAGTCTAAAGGAATGATTATGAGGTTTTCAGAAAAGTTACTAATTTTCGTTCTCATGGCAACAAATTGGCTTCCAGGCTCAAAGTAAGAATTTCTAAACAAGGCCACTTAAAAAACATTCCGGTTTATCATTAAAATTTTCAAAAAAATTAGTGAGGGAGGGCGTTTTCTTTAGGCTTAATACTTCTTTTGTCGGTTTGGGAGTAAAGTTACACCTCTATAAACTACCGCACTAATTTTTGACATGTTCCACATTACAATTAATCTATTACTCGTGTATAGTTTTGCTGTACTCTTTCACTAGCTTTTTAAAATGCTTGTTCTTCATCTCTTACATGTAGTAGAATAAAAATTCCACGTTGCTTGGTCACCGGCAACAACATACTGTAGCAGCTCAGATCGAAAGCACTACATAACAAAATATATGACGTTGTACAATGTGTAACACGACATCTAAACAATTTAATACAACAGAACAACTCAACGTTTTTCAACAATTTGAACAGAGTTTTGAACCAGAAGGAGTGAAAATGGCGATCATCTCTCTTTTCACTCAGGCGAAGCCACAAAGTGAACATTGCTTAAAGAGGGTTTTCATTGATTGGTTATGCCAGCGTGACACAGTTGTTTTGAAAATATTCCAATGAGCTGGCCATGGCGAGTTAATTTAAAAATGACTCGAGCGTCGCAAATTGCCGCCGGCCGAATTGCTTATCACTCTGTTTATTGGTTCACAAATGAGAAAAAAATTATCAATTTTTTCCTCATATAATTCCTTTATTTCAAAAATAAAAAAAGATAAATGGGCTGGTAGTGGTAGTGGTAGTGGTAGTGGTAGTGGTAGTGGTAGTGGTAGTGGTAGTGGTAGTGGTAGTGGTAGTAGTA
>JAOBAT010006927.1:0-10569 GCA_026413305.1 Hydrozoanthus tunicans
AACAAACGTTTTCGACTTATAAAGTCATCTTCAGGTAAATGAAAAAAAAAAAAAAAAGAAAAAAAAAAAGATGACTTTATAAGTCGAAAACGTTTGTTTTAAACTACCATTTAACTTTTATACCATTTTTGATATTTTTACGTGTAGAAAGTACCTCAATTCTCTCACCATTTTCTTGACAGGAGCAAGTTCCAAGGGATCCTTTGATCATTAGTATCATCATAAAAAACGTTACAAGAGCAAAGATTAGCGCCAATATCACTGTTAAACACATGCATGCCAGGCAGCGACGGGATAACTTCGCTTCAGTGCTTCCAGATAAGAGATCCTTTAGTGGGAACTTTCTAATCTTCTTTCGCGTCTCCGGATTATGGCCATCATTAACAGCACGAAAAACGAAGGTGCGCCTTGAGTTGC
Source organism: Hydrozoanthus tunicans (assembly GCA_026413305.1). Classification (NCBI taxonomy): domain Eukaryota; kingdom Metazoa; phylum Cnidaria; class Anthozoa; order Zoantharia; family Hydrozoanthidae; genus Hydrozoanthus; species Hydrozoanthus tunicans. The sequence continues at coordinate 418 of JAOBAT010006927.1, forward strand.
TAGCGGGAGAGCTACTACTTGTAACTGGATCAACAACCTCGGTATTTTCTAACACAAAATAGTATGGCATTTCTGTAGCTTCCTGTTTTCCTTGAGTGCCGTTTCCGAGTCTCTTGTGACTAGAATTTTTGTTTTTTCTCATATTGTTCACTGTAGCCATTCCTGACGAGCTAGGAACTTCTTCGAGCTTGAAATAATATGGCGTATCAGGGTTGTGGTGCTGTTTTGAATTTGCCGTACGAAAAGACTGAGCATCCGCTTGGTGGTTTGAAGGCCTCATTAAATTTGGCGCCCTAAATTCCCGGCTAAAGTCTTGTCTATCGCGGAAAATCCGATGGTCTTGAATCGGTTCATCATATTCTTCTGGCTCTGTATAGTCTGCACAATATTTCTGTTTTCTTGATCGCTGTGGAGTCTGCTCGTTGTTGTCTTCTATTGTAAAAATAGGCTCTGATATTTGTCTTCTGTGAGTCCTTGGTGAGCCTTGAGAAGGCACAGTTTCAAAGCGAGGGTCTTGATTCCTCTGTTGATTTCCATTTAATGTCTGGTAAAACTGCGGATTGCGACGTACAAGATCTTGGTATGATCTATTGCTACTATATCCTTGACGAGTTGAAGACGATTCGTTAGGACGATTTTTGGAATTGCTAGTTTCGCCAGAGGGTTTGTCGAAAACTGGATTGTTGAACTGGACGTCAATCTGTGCGGCGGCTTTCTTCTGTTTGGTTGACATCTCGCTTCTTTGAGGCCTCGTGGAAAGTTTTTAATCAGGCGCAAAAAGCGACAACACAAAGTTTTTTCATTCTTTCCTCTTTTGATGAACTGTCTTGTAATTTTTACGATTGGTAGAAGTGTGGGTTTCCTTCAGTATTTTGGCCTTTGTTTTGTACGAGGTTCTGAGAAACCACAGGAAGAACGGCAGTTGAATATTCTCCACGTGTCGCGAACTAAATTCAGTTTGAAACGCTTTAAATACAGATTCCCCACAACTGAAATAAAGGTCATCAAGATTAGATCTACTTCATGTATGCTATCAGTCAGTTTTCGCAAGAGTTTTTCATTATTCAAGTCCAGATTTCAGTGAGTCCGGCTTTTTCCTTCACCGAACAGAAAATTACATTTCTATTTTTTTGACATGATTTGCATACACGCAAAATAAGAATTTATTAAGGTATCGCGCGTGCGCTGACAACAAAAGGAAGCATGTGACTGCTATTATAACACACGACCTGAAAAAGTGCTCGAGGCAATCTGGTACTATACCATCAGTTGTAGAAAATCAAGATATGTACAGTTCTTGAAAGGTGTACAAGTACAAACTAAAACCCTAGCTATATTTTGAAATTACAAATTCGAAGTCCGAAAAAATAGGAAGCCCCTCAAAGTGAAAACCAATAACATTTCGAGACAACTTCGAGTCATATGATATCGGTGTGAATAAGTTTTGATCATGACTTCATGTGGACATTATGTCAAGTATGAACCCGGCCAAAGTTGTATTCAAAATTTGGCATCTAGGCAAGCAAATACCTTACTTCGAAATGCGGCATGTCGGTAATGAAATTGGTTTCTGATTTCAATCCAAGAAACAAATTGGCGTAATGGAAGTGATTAATAATTGATCGAACCAACTTAATCGTCTTGTCAAGCTGGGAACTGCTCTTGGTAACTCTGTTAATAGTCTGAATAACAGGGACTTTATTTTGTCTTTGGGAGAACGGTTACTGTTATTCGTAAAGGAATGTCGTTACACAGGAACTAAAAACAAACTAGACTAGCTGACCACAGACAGTTCATGCATATTTTAGTTGTTCATTCGCTAAATATAGGAGTTAGATTTACACACCACACGCATGAATTGCATCTTCGCAAAAAAAATCTAAAACCATACACTCACGTGAAAACACCACAGGCTCTATTGGCAGCAAAGTCTACTAATACAGCGTTTGAGTAATAACATGAATAATTTCCAGTCAAACACGAATTAACACGTCGTTTGTACGATTATGCTTTTATAGTACTCCTACGCGCGCATTAATTCCGCGTTGACTGCTATTTAGTTTTGAATGGTAGATGTATTCGCCAAATAACAATTTGTTACGGTCGAGTTGTTGTGGTCAAATAGACAATGGTTATTGTGCGGATTAGGTGAATGAAATGAAATATCGGTACTGATGCTTGAACGGTGTTTTTGTTGAGTACTTTTACGCCTCTCGCAAAAGCAGAAATACCGATCTCAAAACCTACAAACGCTAAAAGCTATCGAGGTGACAGCCGCTTCAATTTCCACTCCAAACAGCAAAAACAAACAAAAAACAAAGAAAACAAAAAGAAAACAATCCCTGTTAATCTTATTAAGCACTGGTACTCACAAATTACGGGTTAGCGCGGCTGTGCAGTGGCGGATCTCAAAATTTCATTTCATGGATTTCCCACGCGCTCCCGGTGTCTGCGGTCTTTCATTTGATTTCAAAGGGGACACGTATACTTGAAAGTAAAAGTAAAAGAAGAAAAAAAAACTTAGGAACGAAGTATTTCAGTTCCTGTTTGCATGCTTGACTACGTGACTGAACGTGAATAGAAACTGAGCTTAAGCTGTGTTTCAAAACACGCAAAAACAAACTCTATGGAACTAATTTCGGGGCGAATCTTCATACGTCTACAGTCTATAAATTGAAGCGATGGCTTATCAAAAGAGAAAAACGGCGAAGTTTCGCGTAAGTTTTAAAAAGTCTAGCTATCGAGTCGGAGCTTCAGCTTGTTCTAAAACTGTTTTTGAATTTTGGCTTATCTGAGCTTCGCTCTTCATATAAAAAAAGCGTTTATGTATGTGAAAATCGGCACGCAAATCCAAGATGGCAGAAGATTTTTGGTTTGCGACGATTTCTTGTATCTGACATTACTCGTATTCTTGTTTTACTTATCGGCTTTCCTGTGTAATCAAATTCCGGAACTAATTTAAAGTGCACACATGCATGTAATTCTTTCACAGCGACCCGTTTGCGTTTACAACCTCCTTAATTATGTACCTAATTCATGATGAATCAGTCGAGCCAAAATTGACTTAGTGCCAGCTTTGGCTGAACTATCCGGCAAATTCTTACAAATAGAAGCAGATGACATGTTAACGTTCAAGCTCACAAAGCGTGAACACACAGAGTCGTGAACTCGCGCACCCACTGCGCTAAGATTCTTATCATAAAAACCTTTAGTGAACATTTTTTTCCGTTATTGTTGAACAAACTGTACACTTTGATTACTTTACATCTTTTCCTTTTTTATAGTAAAACGATTGACAGTGTACTGTTCGTAAAAGCTTTAGTTAAAGCTTTACTAAGCGTAATACTAGCACAACGTGTTCATAAAGTCAGGAGTAGTCAAACAGAGAACGGCGTTGAATTTACAATAACTTCCAGCCGAAAGACTATAAGTAGACTATATATAGCAGATGAATCAGTTCTTTTAGTTTGAAGAACCTTAACTTGTAAAATAATCACGCCTAAAAGTTGTCTGCCTTGGAAACTTGTTTTGGCCCATCAGGCAGAACCCGTATACATTAACTATATATAGCATGCGACTTGAAAATGAAGAATCCTTACTGATAATCTAAATGATCACGTCTTTTTCTGCCTTGGAATCTTGTCTCGACTTCACAACAAAAAGCTAAGTCAGAATCCATATATAAAACGACTATATATAGCAAATGACTTGAATCAGGTCTTTCAATTTGAAGAATCTTTACTGATAAAAATGATAACGTCTTTGTCTGCTTTAGAATCTTGTTTCGGCCCACCACGTGGCTGCGTAACTTCACCGCTTAAAGCAATAGCAGAATCCGTATGAAGACCTAAATTCACCGTTTCTTGCACTTTGTTTGAACCGCCGCTATGCGTTTGGTGCTGAACTTCTTTTTCAGTTTTTATTTCTTCTACAAGCTTCAAACTGGTTTCATTTTCGCCACTATCGACCATTTCCGCTTTTCGTTTTTCATAAATTTCAACTGTAAATTTATCTGGGTTTACACCCTTTTGCTTCATATCGGCCCACACGCCTTCCAAACTAGCCAAGTTTGTTGCGTTCCGCAGTCTCCTCCCAAAAGCAATCATTTCCATCATCTCTTTTGACATCATCTTACACCCGTCTGTATCACACAGGTCAAGTGCCACCGAAGTATCAAAATTTGGAAAAAAAGTCAAACCAGAGTCTTTCTCTAACTTTTCCAACGAGACTTGAAAATCTTTCAGTTCATGGTCGTACCCTATTGGTTCGTTAGGTACAATAAAGGCTCCAAACACCGAAGGCTTGTCGTCCGCTTCTGCTAAGATTATTTTGTATAGGTGTGTTGGAACAGCTACATTGTTATCTCCAATAACCTGCGAACATGTTCAACAAAGTAAGTTTCCCAAGGGGCAAAGAACAGAACCATTACCATTCCAGTCTATGCGGTTTTATTAAGCCTCTTCAAAAACTGATTTCCCGGTTTACCATCAGAACTTCAAAAAAACTCAGTGATGGAGGGCGCTTTTTTTAGGCTTAATAAATTTTTTGTGTCGGTTTCGTTTTAGGAGTAAATCTACACAAACAGCTAAGTACGCGCTTTTTTACAAGAACAACTTTATAAGAACGAGGCTCAGATTGGCCAAAATTTAAGAACAAGTTAAGAACAGGCTGAGGCTCGGGCTCGGGCTCGATAGCTATTTTGTTTTTGAAAACTTTACTGAAGTTCGATTTTTAACTGAACGTTAAAGAATAAACAAGAAATGCTTCGCAGTTTATAATCACTGGAAATCGTCTCGGGGAAAATGTCGGCGAATCCACGATAAATTCGCAGGGATAAATTGATTAAATTCGTTTTCAAATACAGTCATGAACAGTGCAACAGTTTTGGCTTAGTTTTTCTTCGATTTAAACATACACAGAAATAAGAAAAATAACACTTTGAGGCTCAAATCGCCAAAAAATTAAGAACAATGAGCCTCGGCCAAATTTACTGGTTCTTACAAAAAAAAGCGTGTACCACACTTAGATTTAATATGGTCCATATTCTTATTAACCTATTACTCAAGTGTATATTTTACTGTGTACTCTTTGACAAAGTGCTGCCAACCAAATTACTTGGCATTTTGTTAACACTGTTTCGCAAAAGGGAAAATATTCCTCGATTTTGTCCTCGACACAAGAAAAGTTAGTGATAAAAGCCGAGGTTTCGGTGCATCTAGCGCCATTTTCAAGGTTAAATAACGATCCGAGTGTAAACTATCTAGGAAGGTCAACGGCAGTGGAATGAAGAAAGGTGCTAATCGTGATAAATTATTATTAACTGTTGGTCTGATTCGCTAAACTTTTAAGATGGACGATGTCTCCATTTATAAGTAAGCGAACGTATTTCTTTCCAGTTTACTCACTAGTTTACAACAATAAATTATGTAAAAATAAAGCTTAGGCCTGCTTCAAACAACGTATTTTAACCGTAGTGAGTCAAACACCGAATTTATTTTCAACGAATTGAATTTCTACCGTATTATCTGGTAGGTGGAAGCGAATTTAATTTCACTATCGAATTTAATTCGGTGCACTGCTTCAAGCACCGTATTTTCACCGAATCTAATTCGTGAATTTAATTCGATACGGTAAAAATACGGTGTTTGAAGCAGGCCTTACTGACCGTGAAATACTTTTAAACAAAATTTTGTTGCCTTCTTGGTGTGTCGAGGAAAAGCATTTTCTGTATTTCTTTCCAATTTCATTATACTCAAAATATTGTCTCACATATACTATTTCTAAACCAATCAAACTGCACATAGCTGAGCTGGTATGTAATATTGTCTTTCAGTTGATTGTGTGAGCAATGATATGATTGGATGAAACAACTTTCTATTGTTACATTTTTCCCCTATGTCCATAAATATCCTCATGGGTTCTTTCAAAAACGTTTTGGCCCGTAAATTTCTTGCAAGATTTAAAAGAAACTAATTTTCAGTTATACACGCCTTTGCATTCCTTTGCCTACAGTTGATATACCTACACATTTCACTACACTTAGTATATACTGAGTATATATCAAAATTTGATCAAAGGCACAAAGGAACTCTGTTAACCCTATCCAGGGAAGTAGTCAAGTGGTTCATGTGGTTTCCAGGTGGTGAAAATGCCACAATGATATCTAGGTAATTATAGTTAAAAAGCTGTTTTTTAATAAAAAGAAATTGGTTTTGTATCAAGTATTTTTGCCAGCGGCTCTTGTCCATTGATACAGTGTGAGCCCTCTTTGAAAAATTCTGGCTACACCCCTACTTACTATAGATGTTCTTAGATTTAAACTCTCCACTTATGTACTGTAAGATTTGTTCTGTATGTATTGTAAGATTGTAAGATGTGGAAATATTAATAAAGCATTGAAACTATACAATCAGCAACTCGACAAATGCTAAAATGATGAATACAGCTTCCAAACCTGATATTTAATGACTTTATGTCCATTATCCTCATGGGGTAGATAGAGAGGACCAGAAATCACAAACACATCAGCATAGCGCCTTGTTAAATGTCGACAATAACTCTCCATTCTGTACCAAAAACCACAATTGTTTTCAAAGTTCTGGGGGACAATGTTGGAGAGATAAAAACTTTCATTCATTGCTTCCTGATTAAACCTGTTGTCGCCTAATGGATAGAAAAATATAAATTATGCAAAATCTGTTAATAAAGTTATAACACATTTCTCTTGTTCTGTAGTCCATACTTGAGTCACTAATTTTAATCCAAGAACATGCTTTATAAGAATATTGAGGCTGAAAATTGCAAAAAATTACTTATTAATAGGAATATTTTAAAAATATTTTGTTTTAAAAGAATATAATTTCGTGCAACATATAAAATATGTTTACACTAAAATTTAAATATTTGGAAATTTTAAGTATTTTTCTGTAAAAAATGCCACTGAACAACAATAATAATTATTTGTTTATGTACTTAAGCAGGGTTCTCAGTAGAAGCCGGCAACCAGCAGAATTCCGCCGGCTGTTTGGACGAAGGTAGCTGCCTGTAGTGGTTGTAAAATTTCTCTTTGACTTAAAAAAATGTGCACATAAAAAAAAATATCAAAAATGTAGCCGCCTGTTGATACATTTCGGCCACCTATTGAAGTTTCTAATGAGAACCCTGCTTAAGTAAACATTTTGCCGCACCATATCACTCCTTTGCAAGAAGTTCGTTACATAATTTTAGTTCAGTACATGTCTTAGAATGTTGCACAGCATTGTATAAATGCTATCATCTGGAGACTCCCTTATAAGGGCTACACAGGTACATGAGCTGAACCCCAAAAACCATTTTCAGCCATTTTGGCCATAAATAGGGAATTGTTTTTGCTGCTTTAATGGTCATAAACAAAATTGGATATCAGTTTTTACACAGTGACTCCAGTCTTGTATTCAACTTTTTAGAAGAAGCCATTTAAGTATCGATTCGAGTAAGAACTAGAGAGGAAAACAGCAGTGGAATGAAGAAGGTGAAGGAAAGTCAGGATGGCCAAGTGGTTAGCACTCGTGCCTCCCATCTCTGTGGACCCAGGATCGATTCCTGGGTTTGCGTGTGGGCTAAGATTTGTTGATCTTCTTCTGACTCCGAGGGTTTTTCTCCGGGTTCTCCAGTTTTCCTCCCTCCGCAAAATTGACTGTCACGCCGAGATCTGTGCCATCGAGCGATTCAGCTCTGGCTTGGGAGAATGGGCAACCACTCTCATTGTAAAGACGATAAATAAAGTTAGTTTAGTTTAGTTTTAGTGCTAATTGTGGAATTATTAAACTGTTGATCTGATTGGCTAAATTTAAAAAAAGGACAGTACCTTCACAAATGAGCTAATGTAATATTGAATTCATTCCTTTCTAGCTGAAACATCTCTGTTTTTAAAATTTAAGAAAAATTCTAGGTGGGGAACATTGAAAATCGAAAGTTTTGCTTCTCCTTTGTTTTGGAGTTCTATGGTTGGCTTAATTGTTACAGCACAAAAGAAATGATGCTTTAAAATAGAGTTTCACTGTTTTTTTCTTAAAAACTATATTGTATACTGGTCGATGCATTCTCAGTATAAAAATTTAAACAGTCTGGTGTGGGAAAATAACATGAAATGCTGCAAAACAATGGGAGTTTCCCTAGTTCTTAATGGACCATTACTTGAATTAACACACAGATCATCAATAGGGTAGGGAGAATTTTGGTGTTTGGTCATATGTAAATATGGTAAGGATTTTATGAAGTGGGCCACTCATGATCACCCTACCCCCTATCCCATCCCTCTGAATGAGTACCATAAACACAAGTTCCAATGACAGAATGGATTTCATGTAAATTGCAATGACGCCTTTAATAGTTTTTTTTTAAAAAAGGAAATTTTAAACTCTTATTTTGTTGAAGCAAAAAAACATAAGTTTTCAAGACACTATCTCTGTCATTAGAACAATGCTGTTCTTACAGGTGCATGTGCCTTGATGAATATCAGTCTGAGTCTCCCAAAGAATCACCTTGATCATGTTGGTAGATTGTAGTTCGTTCTAAGGTTTTCAGCTTCCTCTGCACAAATGTCACGTAGCTCACCCCTTGGGCAATGTTGAGCATGTTTTCTGTAGACATACCCCATTTTGCATACACTGAGAACAAGTGTCAATGGCCCAGCCTAAGTATCTATCTTTCTGACTTGAGTTCCTTAACCCTTTAACCCCTAAGAGTTCCGAAAGTAAATTCTCCCAACTTAAGTCCATAGTATTTCTATGAGAAGTTTGGGAGAATTTCTTAATTCATCTTCCAGAGTTTTTGGTGGATGATCAAATTTCATATTCTTAGTACTAACCAGCTTGTACTGTAAGGAGAATTTAGATGTTGACAAATGCCTTAGGGCTGAAAGGGTTAAACCTATAGCTAAGTACTTAATTGCAGTTCTTTTTCAATTGCAATGAAAAGAATTTCTGTATATTGTGCAATCCTTCCTCTAAAGACTTGCTCTGGTTCTTGACAACTGACAAGAAACCAAAACAATTAATAAGAAGTATTAGTTATAAATTGTTCTAATAAATCTATATACCTGCAGGCGTCATATGACCTCTCGACCAACCGCTCCCCAAGTAATCTTCGTTTCTGGCCTGAAACTCTTGAGGGATATTCAGGTCTGGTTTAAATTCAGATTTTTCCCTATCAGCCTCTCCTTTGATTTTGTCTCTTGTTATATGTTGAGCTACCCATTGGGGGGTTTTCTTTGCTCTGTCGTAGCATAAAGCGTGATTCGTATACATAATTTCGTCTGTTGATCTTTCTGGAAGTCCATACTTCAGAATTGTGTCTTCAGAAAATCCATAACTTTGAGAAATGGTCTTGTTCTCTTCCGAAGTACTGATAGTTCTCAAGTTCTTCCCCCATTTGAGGTTTTCGTGAGCGTTTATTATCCGTTGGATCTGAACTTTGGTGTGCGTGTTCTCGTTAGATTCCACTCTGCTCTCGTAATATATCTTCGTTAAACCAGCTCCTACTATAAACCCGGTTAATATATCACCGTAGCCTCTAAAACTGAAAGGAGACGTCAATCGCTTGAGGTATGATGAAGCAGCCATCTTGGCCGGGAGAGTGCAGTATGCTAGATGGACCTGAGTACGATTATCCGTTTCGGACCATTCCAGTTTGCGGGCTCGAAAAAATGGCGGCAGAAAGTCGGTTATTTTTTGTTTTTTTTTATCCGTGATCCCTTCCAACGTTTTTATAGTGTTTTAATTTTTTTTTTGAACTTTGCGGTTTTTTTGCATGAAAGGTTTTAATTCTATGTGATGTTTGACGTTGATGAATCGATATCAGACTATCAAAAGGCCGTTCGAGGTAAGAGAACATATACTGAATCAGATCTAGGTACATTATAATTTTGAATTTTGTTAATTTGTTTATATTAACAAGATGAAGTTTTCAAACGTTCATGTAGTATGCCATCTTAAACGTTTCTTAAGCAATCGTCAAAGCCGCAAGCAAATTTTGTGGGGTTCCTTCCCGTAAAATAACGTAACGACTCCTTGTAATAAATCCCCATATAAATCTCACAATCATTCAATAAGATGTTAGCTGTGAATCGTTTCCCCCAGGTATTTGTGCAACATGCCGATAATAATTAAAGCA
>JAOBAT010006949.1:0-10566 GCA_026413305.1 Hydrozoanthus tunicans
CAGCTACTAGATTATGTTATAATTCTATGACCAAAAGAATTGTATATACAGCTTGCATGCTGCAAGCTCTTTGAAGGTGACGTCATCACCCTTCATTTTCTTAGGGCCACCCCGCATCGATCTGCGAACCAAAATGAAAAGAAATGAAGGGATGGCGGATAAACCATAGTTTTCTTCGCGTAAGGACCATAATATTATCGCTCACAAAATAGAAAGCGGGAAATACAACCAGCTGAGATTCTTGCCTAAAGACACGAGAGGTATCTCTGATCCTATAATCGTATTTATACATAAGCGGCTGTTGAAGCAAAACTGGCTTTGTTGACCTCGTTCCTGTCAATGGCGGAAGATTGTGTTAGCTCGAGATTTTGATGGCTTTGGTGATTTTTTTAGATATAATTAGTTGTTTCTAAAGTGTTTTTTTTTAAAAGTCCTTATTTAGTTTTAAAACTTGACATAATTCGAAAGAAGCTGACTAAGTTTACGTAAAATGCACATGGGGATCGTGATCAGTGTGGCGGAATGAATGAAGATAGTGTAACTGCAAATTAATGGCCACCTGCAAAAAGGGTGGAAAATGTCGCTGCCGCAGCGGGTTCGAATTCAGACTAGTTGATGACCATTTAAAGGTATTGGTTCTTTCTTAAAATCCCTTGAAAACCTATGTAAAAATTAAAAACAAAACTTGGAAACTGAATTGATCCAAGAGCAGGTTTTGAAAGACAAAAATTGTTGATGTCAACAGATAATGAAAAGATGCAGTTGTCAGCTGTTGTTCTAAATAAATGTTTTTTATAATATAATATATAAGTAATATACACTTAATGCATAGTCCCCAGGGAGGCTGTTCTCTTTTCCGATAACCCCAATGTTTCTCGAAACGAAGTCGAGGGAAAAACATGGGAACTGGAGGGAAAACAAAACTTATTTGTTTCTTTTATTCATTAAAGTCCAGTGTACACTTGTGTGATAGCATGCAATTTTCGTTGCATGCAATTGAAATTGTTGTCGCACATTCACCACACACATTTGCGAGAAGATGCAATAACCTCCGACACGGTGCACTCACTTTTAAGGAAATCAAATATGTTTGATCCATGCGATCAATATTGCATGCGATAGAAATTGCATCGCAGGCCCCTGCACAGAGAAGCAATGTGCTGTAATTTTGATTGCATGCGATGAAAAATGCATGCTATCGCACAAGTGTGCGGTGGGCTTAAGTGCCTTGTGATATATGTAGACTTTCGCTTAAACAATCACAAAACAAAAACAAACAAAGATGCTGGGTGGGAAACAACTGCGCAATTGTATCCCACTCTGGGTGTATATTTGATCAGGGGTATGTGTCACTGAACAAGAAACAACCAATCACAGCACTCATTTTGTTGAATGAAAGTCTAGGTAATACATATAACAATACTTATTACTAGCAGTTAAAGTTATACAGTAACTGTCAATAGCAATTAATATAATATATCAGTTGTCGAGCTAATATAATTATCTGTAAGTTACCCAGCAACAAAGGACGTAAAGGTACAACTTTCCCTCTTGAGCTGAACTAAAAAGAAGCAAGAAATGGTATGACACTCAAATGGCAAGGTTGCCATTTTTGAAAATTCCCATTAAGTTTTCTTTTGATTAAAAGAAATTGTGTTGATTGTTTCTAGATGCATTTTTCACCATCTAAAGAAACTTAGCTTTTCAAAGTGATGAATAAACTAATGTTTGAGACAGATGTAGCTAGGTTTAAAATGAGGTAGATGATTAATTTCTAAAAACATTCTTGATTTGTTTTACAGGTTTAAACCTCTGAGAAAATGCTGTGAAGTTGCCGCCATGTCTAAAGATGAATATTCAACTGATGTTATGCATGTTGTGGCAAAACCAGATAATTCACAATCTGAAGATGCTGTTAGAAGCATGCAGCTGTTTGAACAGGTGGAAGGAGTATCACAAAGCTCTAACGAAGTTGAATTTAGTCCGTTACCAAAATCTGAAGATACAGAAAGAAATCTTGGTGCTGTAGTAAATGAAGGTAAGGGTTTAAAAATTGCTTTCAAGATTTCAGTTTTGTTATTCCCGCAAAATAATTGTATAAAATAGCATTAACGGCCCACTATAATACTGACCAGCAACAGATGTAGTTTCAACTAGCTCAGTTGTTTAGAGCATTGCACAGTATAACAGAGGTCAAGGGTTTGAATAATGTTGAAACCTAGATTTTTTCAGGCTTAACTTTTGCAGTTGCTTAAATTTCATTCATAACTATGAAAATCGTGTTATAAAGTCATTGTATATAACTGTGGTACGACCCTACATTATCTCTTTTTCCTCATAGAATTTCATACAAAGTCGCATTGTTTTTTCACTAGGCAGAAAATTATAATGCTATTGACTTTTAATCAAGTTCTCGACTCTCCCTACATTCAATGAAACCACATAAGCCCTGTCTCGTCCGCCCTAAAGTCCCTTGCTTTGACCCCAGCTCTTAGCAGTGGTTAGCCAGGACAACCCTGCCTACTGTAGAAGAACGATATCAGTCAAAAAAACTTTTTGGTGCAACAAGCAACCCCTGAAGTTACATCTGACATATGGTCTTGCACTGAAAGAAAACAGCCATTGCCTGAGCAACTACCAAATCAGAACTCAACAGGCTTAATAGGCCTTATGCATAGCTTATTTACGTCAAACACCACCAAGCCTCGCTTTCGAATCACGATAGTGTGAATACTTCATAAATCAAATCCCGAAGTGCAAGTGCAATTTAAGACTCACACTTATTTCTTGAATACAAGGCTTGTGGGTAAATGTGACTAGTTTGATGTCAACATGGATAAGGCCTATTGTCTTCACAGGAGTGAATGGTCAAACCCTTTTCCTGTTAACAGGTTATACAATTTATGCTTGCCAACATGACAACTCACATTTATTTAGCTTTTTTTTATTATTAGAGTTGTTTTATACTTCTAATGTTGATGTGGTCGAAGAGAATCAAGAAGTGCAGAACTCTACTGAACTCTTGGAGGGGAAAGATGTTTGCAAGTGAGTGACTGCTTTCAGTTATGTTTGTTTTGTCTTAATTTGAGGGGTCTAGTACAAAAACAATGTAGGTGGCTCTTGATGAATGGGTCAACTCTCTCTATAATATCCCTATTGTTTTTTATAACTGGCGAAAAAATTTAGCATCTCATACAGGGTCACAAGTTACAATTTTTTTGCATCAGACAAAAATGAAGTGGTTTTTGATCAAGCTCTCAGATCTCCCCGTCTATCTCTTTTATCTTTTCATTTGGGAGAAGCTAGCAGATTACATAATTATGTGATCATAGATCACAATGTGAGACAATATTGTTCTAACAAAAGCTTACTGCACTTTTACTTTACACTGACCAGAAACTTAATTTTTTCAATTTACCTAAAATTTTACAATTTTTGGGAAACAAAATAATTAAAAGATACTGATTAAAAATACCTCTGCAATGCCCCCTCTCTCTAATCCCACCTTTTCTGAAGCCCAAAATTTATTAAGCATCCCTACCTATTTAGCCCTCCCCCCTCTCAACAAAAAATGAATAAGCCGAGGCAGTACTGTACACAGACATATTTACCTTTGGAAGTTAAAGGTACTTTATGGGCAAAGACTTGAACATTGTTTATAAATTGCTAGTTGGTCTTTTTTAAAACAGTTTTGTTTAGTATTTTGAGACATTTACAACTATCAATACAACTGATAATTTTATTAAGCCCCCCCCCTTCTAACAAGCCCCCCTCCAAATTGCTGGTAAACATAAAGGTCCCCCTGGAAGCTAAATTTATCGAGAAATTAGATATTATGTATTCTTTGAACACCCTTAATGCTTGTGAACCATCTGTCGTTATACTAGTGATACATCATGAACAAGTTCTCGTGTCTAAGGCACAAATTCAAGAACTTAACACATTGGAAAAGACAGTTGTACCGGTGCAGATTTGCATCAATTACTCACACCTCTGAAATAGTCTGACATCTTCAGAAATCTTTTATTTCTGTGGAATTTTAGGACGATTTTTGAAGACCTTCAAATTTTTTCATCCAGGTTTCATTAAGGTTTAGAAGAGGAGGGCATTTAAATTCAGATCTCGGGCAAAGTTTATTCTGGTTTATTCTTATGGTTGAATTATTGAAAGCAGCCAGACAAGTTGTCTTCATAGCTGGTCAATTGTCTGGTGCCTGGCCATAAATGAAACCCCCGTTTGTCAGCTTTAAATTATCTTAGTTAAACCTACAGGCACTCCCTAACTCAGGCCCCAAGAGCAATGTGAATTCAGCTCTAGTTTTAAAGTTTTGTTTTGCTGTTTATTTGAAGGTCATCTTCCAAGCCATACCAGTGCAACTTTGCGGGTGGCTGTGGAAGAAGTTTTGCAACATCAGCACATCTCAAATATCACATGCGCACACACACTGGCGAGAAACCATTTTTGTGTCCATTTCAGGGATGCAACAGACAATTTACATCATCAGGCCACCTTAAGTATCATTATAGTACCCACAGTGGAGAAAAACCATTCAAGGTAGGATCTACTTTTTGTCACATACTCAATAAACACCACAGCCATCCACAAACTGGTCTGTAACAAAGTTACTCAGATGTCCCTATTAATAGTATAGAGCAGAATAGTGGTACAGGGTGAAAAAATCTTCCAAATTAATCATACTATTGAATGGAATAGTAGTATAGGGTGGAAAGATTTTGAATTCAAGTTTGTTAAAGAAACCATATATAATACTAATATAAAGAGGGTGAAACAATTTTTTTCTTTCCAAAAATGATTGATAGTCTGAAGACCTGCAGTGGAGATGCTTGGCTTCCAAAACCCAGAAATTAATAATAGTTCAGTCCTAAATAAGGCCCTTCTAGAGTGGAGATTTAGTCAAAAAAAAGTTATAGTACATATACTATTATTAAGGACTTCAGAGTAAAGATGTTTATCAACAGAAGGCTGAAATGCAACAAGGTTCATAAAAGTAAATAGTGCATAATTATTATATATTAAGCAAAAAACAAATTTGCAGTTCTTGTCACTCCATTGCTACAGCGTTGTTTCATGTAGCTAAATGTACAATGGAGTGACAAGAACTGCTGTTTTG
The DNA here is from genome assembly GCA_026413305.1 of Hydrozoanthus tunicans. Lineage (NCBI taxonomy): Eukaryota > Metazoa > Cnidaria > Anthozoa > Zoantharia > Hydrozoanthidae > Hydrozoanthus > Hydrozoanthus tunicans. Next base: position 5,132 of record JAOBAT010006949.1, read on the forward strand.
TTTGTTGCTTATGCAGGCTCAACTTTCAATAGCTATCGAACCCTCTTCCCCATATGGTTCAACTTTTTTTACTTATACATAATAAGATAATTATACACATGCATTCATGAAGGTAGAAGCAAAAAATGATTGATTATTTGAGACACAGTGAAAATTGTAGTTATTCACAATAAAATCAGAAATTCCTATTCAAAAGTTGCTGTTGTCATCTAGAAAATTATTGGGTGTGGGTGTTGGGGGGGGGGGGAGCTCCCTAACCAAACTATTGGCCCCCTTGGTTCTGCCACCCATGTGCTATAAACTTGGCTAATGAAAGAAATGTAGGTGGCAGGGAGAGCCAATTGAGATTGAACATGATAACTAACATAGGCATTTAACATGGGCATAAAGCAGACCCTTGATTACAGTGCACAACTGTATGGACTAAAAAAAGATTGCCTTAGATGCCTCAACATGTGTATGCTGCAAAACATAAGGATAACTTTGTACGAATGTCAAATTTAGAAAAGTTGTGTCGTTTTAGTGATTTTGAGGAAGCACATGAAGTTGTAACTGTCTATATATGATACTGTATGATATTTTCTTCAACTAGCAGTGGCTTAAATATTTAAAATAATTTGTGTTTGCAACATGCATTGTTAACCTCCTTCTGTTGGGTAAATGAAGGTACTGGTGCTAGAATTGCATAAGTGGCCATTTGACTGTATATCTTAATTAAAAGCTCAATGTTATTGATTATTATTGAGTTTCACAAAAAATATTTTTTACCTTTTTTGAAGGACTTATTTGGCACAAAGTTAATTCAGATGTATTATTGTTTTATTTTAACTCAATTCAAATGTAAAACTTAACTTTAACTCAAATCATCACTTTAGTTGTTTTAATTAGCACTATGCCCTTCACTCAATAATGGTCTTCACTCCCCCTCAGTGTCAACATCCAGACTGTGATCGAGTATTTGCATGGCCGGCTCACATGAAGTATCACATGAAGACTCATTCTGGTGAAAGGCCATATAAGTGTTCCTTTGAAGGGTGTGGGAAAAGTTTCTATGTGCTTCAGCGGCTGAATGTGCACAAGAGGGTACACACTGGAGAGAGACCATTCACTTGTGAGGTCAGCACATGCATGAAGTCTTTTACAACTGCTGGAAATCTAAAGAACCACATGCGAATACACACAGGTGAGGAGCTGACTGCACTAAATACTTACATACTATTCAGCTTTTAAATTTCATTTTATAGATTATTAGATAAGTAGATTTAGTCACCAATTAAAGTACCTATAAAGCTTCTTTTTTTAACTTCCAGATGGAAATTAGAACCCTTTATGAATAATAATTTTTGAAAATAAAACATTTCCTCACTGTTCCTGTTACATTTTTTAGGCTTGAAGCGTGTAATGCTGATGTAGCAGGAGGCATATGATGTAGCATGAGGCACAGACAATCTTTTTTTATCTCAAACCATTGAGTTCTGGCTAGGATAGTCACATTTTTATAACTTTAATCAATGAATTATTATTCCCTTGAAATTGTTTGAAATAAAAATTTTCTTATCTTTTTGATAGAAATGAAATTTTTTAAACAAAATACACACAACTCACTACTGCTACCATCAGAGGTTACCAGTCCCCAGCCTGCTCAGTCAAAATCCACATTTCAGATTTTTTTCTATTAAAAAGCATACTTAGACAGGCAAATTTTCTTTGGTTATTTGAATTTTGAGTTCATAGGAGACAGCAGTTTTAATCTAAAAGGTAAAAAATTAAGCTTTATAGGGACTTTAAGCTGTAGTTATGATCAGCCTAAAAAGTTGATATGTTATGTGTTGACATTTTGAGCACTAGCCCTTTATCGGAGCATAGTAGACAAACAGACAGACTAACAATTGAATAGACAAACAGATACTTCAATACTCAAAAAATCAGAGAAATAGATGAGGTGGACAGTCAAACATATAGATACTTAGACAGACAAAGACAGATTGACAGATTTATATGCAGACAAATGAAAACTGGTATTAAACAGAGAAACAGCTGAGGCAGATGAATGGACAATGAGACAGACACATAGGTAAACAGGCAGATAGACAGATACACTGAGACACACAGATAGACTGACTAATTGATTGATAGATTGATTGGTTACAACCATTCATCAACATTTAAAACATCTTTACAATCTATTGCAATCTATCACCAGTTACAATCTTGTCTATGTTGCTTGTCCCATTGGGCCATCAACTTTCAATACTTGTCAACCTGAAGGGCAGGTGACCCATAAGTCCTGCAGTACAACAATTCTAAAAAATGTCCCTTTACCCAAGAGAATAAAAATGGCCTGATTGTTAAGTTAATTATACTAAGACAGTCAGAAAGAAAGAAAGGAAGGAAGGAAGGACGGACAGAAATATTGGACAGACAAACAGACTGATAGACAAGCACATAGATAGACAGACAGGTTGACAGACCATAAATAGCTGGACAAATGGATAGACAGATGGATGGACTTGCAGATAAAGACAAAGGTAGTAAATAAGCAATTTGATGAACAAAACAGGAACAATGGTTTATGTTTCTCATAAAGTCTCAACATTTTCAAAAATACAAATAAAAATTCTTTGAACTGCAACAGTTTCCCTTGAAGTTTCTGTAGTGGTCCATTTTATTATTTATTCATTGTGTTATAGGTGAAAAACCTTATGTATGTCCATTCGATGGCTGTCAGAGGACATTCACCGAACATTCAAGCATGCGCAAACACAAGCTTACCCACACTGGCGAGAAGCCTTATGAATGTGAAATTTGCGGTAAACAATTCAGCCAGAGCGGAAGCAGGAATGCACATCAGAAGAGACATGCAGCTGGTGTGAATAGTGCCAGGACAAAGGATCTTGGTCATCTGCTGGTTACCAAGGAGACAGAAGACGAAGATATTGGAGACACTGATTCCCTTCCTCAAATTCAAACTCTCGAAGCAGGTAAAGATTTCTCTGTTTTTGGTATCTTTGCTCGAAAAATGCATAATGGTGTTTTCTAAAATCTTCAGATTAGAGAAACCTTTCATTTTCATGAAGGCTTCCACCAGAGAAGCAGAAGCAAAACTGTTTTAAAAATTTTCAATCAGGTGTAAACCATAAAATTTATCTTAATTAATGATTTTATCTATTTTTAGTTAGGTGTATTTGATCTAACTCAAGACCCTTACTCAGGCTCTTAAAATAACTGTGGAAAAGGTGCTGCCTTTGCTCTAACATCTGCAAATGGTTAGACCTTCGCATCTTCTCGGGTAAGGGCGTTAAACCGTAGGTCCCGGGTGGCAGACCTCAAAGGGGTCCTCAAGTCCTATTGCCTGTTCTCCCAAGACTCATTGAGTCAAAATATTGTAAAACCAAAACCAGATCTATTTTTTTTCTCATTACAAAGTTCCCTATTTGGTATGAGTTATTTAGTTAATGGTTTTCTTTATTTTTAGCTAGCTCTACTTGATCATTCTTTTTCTCATTACAAAAGGAACCTATTTGATATGAGTTATGTAAGGTGAAGTTAGATGTTGATCGTTAAACTGGCTGGGACTGAAAGGGTTAAAAGTTTGCAGTCTATGTGGAGTTATGGGACTTAATTTTGCCCTCTTGGCACTTGATGTTGAAGGACTACAAATTCTGTAAGTGTGCTTCCGAAGATTGATTCTAAAAGCTCATTTTGAAAATAATTGTTGGGTTATAACAGATATGGGTAGATTTATCCCCCGACTCAGTTCAACAAGCGGCTTACTGGGTTACCAGATTGAACCTTTAAAATACCGTGTTAATGCAAATTTGAGCACCACATTAAAACCAAGAAATAATGCCATGACAGCGGGTCGCACTGTTTCTAGGTCTACATTGGTGCTAGAGGTGCTAGTGCACGTGGACACTGAAGGAGGAGTTTGCTTGGAATGACGTTGTTTGGCACAATTTAGCATAGAAAATTATCTGTCGTAGTCCTGGGTCCTAGAATAATGAGAGGGCCTGGACCCTAGAATTCGTTGTCGTGACTTAGTCAATTTTTTCTGTGACCACCCCAACTCTGAACTATTATCTCCACAGGTGAAAACCCCGACCACGTTATAGCACAACATGAGGTTTCTCTTCAACCAGGAGTCAATCAGGTATCAACTGCTGAGCAGATGGTATTGTCTCAACCAGTCATTGGCAAAGAGGTTTCCATAGAAACAACACCAGTTCTTGTTCAAAATGCTGTCGAAGAGATTATAGGTCCCCATACTGCAGCTGCAGTCATGACTTTAGCGGAGACTGTCATGTCTCAACAAGCTTTAATTCAGTCCATGTTGAATGGCGCCACAGTTATATCCACGGGTAACCAACCAAATGCAGCAGATGAATTATCTGTAGTTGATCACGTTCTTCAGAATACAGAAGTGGAGCAGATAATACAAAATGTTGTTGGACAGCAAATACTTAGTAGTCACATTCAGCTGCCAATGGGAGATGACTTAGGGCAGTCACATGACCCACATGGATGTCCACTAACCACACCTCTTACAGTCGATGTTAGCAGTTTTATGCAACACTCACAACAAGCCCAGCAACTGTCTGCTGTAAGTACTGGGCAGGTTATACAAGAAACTCACGATGCTGTCGAGGGGGCAAGTATGACATGTGATGAAGTACTTGATGATCAAACTGATACCCAGTCTTCTTCCTCGGAAGAAGTGCGTGTTGAAAGCATTGAGACTGAAAGAAATGCTGACGATTATGAATCTACGGAACACAAATGATGTTGGATTGAGTTTGAAAAAGAACTGAAACTAATTGTTCAAGAACTCACATGCAGCTCAGGAGTTAGTTAAACGCTTCCAATTCGAATTTAGTGTTGCCAAACATTCGTTTTAGAGACAGTTTCACCACTACCCAATCGAGGGTACCCTTTGATTGGCTGAATGTAGTGCCCTCGCAGTTGAATGGGTTTACAAAGCGCATACTTTGACTGATACGTCTGTACTGAAACTGCTCCTGATTGGCCCGGCATTTTTGTATTTACCCTTTATCAACCTTAAACCCATGCAATACCTCCAACCCTTGCTAAAAACAAAGATAACTGTTTCCGTAAGCTGCTTTCAGTAACTCTTGCCTGTCGGTAAGAGTTTCCGTTGGGTTTCGGCAAGATTTTTTTTCTCCATTCGTTTTTTGCTCTAGCTCCAATTTTTACACAGCCAAAAATTAAATCTAGCCAAAACGTCGCTGAAACACTTTCCTAGGAAGGCTGTATATGTCTGGAGCGACTAAAAGGAATAGCATATTAGAATTTTCGAGAATCCTGCTCAAACTTGGTTTTTATCTGGTTTGTGCGGTTCGAATAGGGTATGAGGAGCATTCACAAGATCCACACTCGCTAAAAGAGGGAAGGGAATAGGGTATGAGGAGCATTCACAA
>JAOBAT010006960.1:0-10564 GCA_026413305.1 Hydrozoanthus tunicans
TTTCTTTGTTTTGCATTTCCCAGTGGAGTCTGTGACATTCCTTTGCCACCCAGAATATCATTAAATGTACCATGTGACCACTTGTTGAAAAAGGCCTTTTTCACTCCCAAGCCTCGTATTCAAGAAATAGATGTGAGCAATTTGCACGTGCAAACCGTGTTCACGAAGGAATTATTTTCATATGTGGGCGCTTTGGGGTTTGATTTATGAAATAGTCACACTTTCGTGATTCGAAAGCGACGCTCGGTGGTGTTTAACGTAAACATGCATTAGGCCTATTCAGCTACAGAAACAAAGCTTCTGAAAAATGAAACGTTTCTGCAGAACAAACTTTCCCAAAACATTTGAGATTGATAGGCTGAGTAATCTTTCCGAAATAGCTTTAAAAATTGGAAATTTTACTAAGAATGTATGGCTTACTATCGTTCTTGCCTCCGGCTATTTTGCATTTTTTCGAGTGATAATTTATTCTTTGAGATTTCACTTATAGAACCGAAAGTTCGGTCACTCTTTAATTTTGGTGAGCATACTCAAGTTTTAGAGTCAGTTGTTGTTTTTCTCTGTTCTTTCTACGACTTCAGTTGTATGCTAATGAAGCTTTGGTTGTTTAAAGGGTGGTTAACTTAAGAAGCTTCTAGGGTGGAAATCCAGGATCCCGTGGTTTTTTGCGGAATCGTGAAGTAGAGATGTAAAGTAAACATTTTGCCAAGTCATGCCGGGTTCTTCATAGGCAACGGATATGACGTCAATGACTCAACCCGTGCCGCTCTCAAACTAACTGCACTGTATACAGAGGCCAAATGGGTTTATTTCGTTGTTTTATCGCTATAATATCATTTTTTGGTTGTGTTTTACGCGTTTTTCGCATTATTTACCTAGTTTTGGTTATCCCGAGTTGAGTCATTGACGTCATATGACAACTCAGTAATGGCGGACGACTTTTCGCTCAGTTCATCGGGAAAATAAAGGCAATCGCAGGGCTCCTACACAATTTTTTATTCTAGAAAATTTAGAAATTCTCCTTCTAATCTGTAGATTGTCACAGAAAATGTTAAAAAAGATTAATGTTGGTTTTCGTGCTGGCAGCACTTTAAGCCTGGGTTAAACCAAAGTTTGAATAATTTCTACTTTAAGCAAAAGTTTATGCTTCCTAAGAAAAACTGTTTAGATTATTACCAATTCCAATTTTACAGTTCAAATCTGTTTCTGTAAGATTAGAAACAGAAAAGTAGGTTTAAATTAAAAGTAACTCTGTCTCAGTAGTGCTGAGTGTCCTTTGAACAACAGGAATAACTTGGAAGATAGGTAGATAACTTAATAATAATAATAATAATGATAATAATAATAATAATAGTAATGATAATGATAGTAATAATAATAGTAATAATATTAATAATAATGGCCTACATCGCCAGAAGGCGGTTTTCATTAGGGCTCTGCAAAAAACTTCTCTCAAGCAGTCCTTGTTAGTTAAGAGTACTGCAAGACAACTGCTTGCAAGCCTATGCTAATTTATTTTTTGGCAATGGTTAAATATGGAGAACCGTATCTGATACTACATTTCACCTACTCGTCACTAAGAAAAAACGAATCAGCATAGTAGCAAAAACGAGATAGTTTTAGCTTTAACCTGACATTCCGTTAATAGAAGCATTAGCAATAAAAGTTGTTGCTAGCTTTTTATCGTTTGTGGTTCTTACTACTGCAAGGAAAACTGTAGAAAGTAAATGAGTTAATCAATTCTCTTAAACGAACCTTAAAAATCTACTGTTTATATAAAGTTGTGAGTAAAAAGGTCAGACGAGTTTGCGTATAAAAGTCAGGTAGTTAAATAAACCTACTTTCATATTCGCTTGGAACTACAAGAGAAAAAAGAAATTCCGACGAACTGTATTTGCATTGCATGGGTCGAGTTTTGACTCCTGTAAAAGAAATCTGTTTTGTGTAGTAATATATTTGTATCACAAAATAGTAATTGTAGGAAAATTCGATTGGAATGAGGATATTTTATTTGCTACTTTTAGAAACAGGTTTTTTCAACATAAAAAAGATATTTTTGTATCAATTTAATAAACGTTTTGCTTTTATGGAAGAGAGGACTTATAAAAGAGACCCTAAAAGGGATAAAATATTTCTGGCTGAGGAAGTTGAAGAAATAGTTGGGTTTCAAAATATTTTTTTTGGGTGAAGAGTTATAATAATTTTAACTAAAGTTTTTCTAGTTGACGTTACACGTTTAAAACTCTCTCAGAAGACCAATATATCATATTAAAAAGTAATAGGGTATTTTATGAATAAAGAATCTTGAAAATCAATTTTGCACTTCTGGTTTGAAAATTCCCATCTGAGAGACTGGGGCCAAACTCATACTAATACTGTTCTTTTGAAAACGGATCTGTGAGTGCAAAAAAAAAAAAAGGTATTTCTGCGGATAAAAAAAATATGTTTTGGTCAAGCAATTCCTTCTTGGAAGACACCACTAGCATAAGTGGTGCAGCAATTGTATCTGTCCAGGATTAACTCTTAACAAAACCTATTGATTGTCATTGTAATTAACCCTGGATTAGGGATAATCAACTGGACCCAGGATCGCATTACAAGGAGCTTCCAACTCGCATACACAGTGTTTTTAAAGATCAGTCGATATTTCGGTTCCGGAGGGGGAGAGGGAGGGGGGGGGGGTACTCCGGGTTCAAAAAGGTAGGGATGACCGTCAAAAGTCCCCAAAAATCCCTAAAAACACCAAAGGATGAAAATTGTCCACCCTAAAAAATACCTCTCAGTTTTAAAATTACCCATAAAGTAGCAATTGAAATTAAACCTGAATTTTTCCCTTTGCAGCTAATAGCGGGTCGGCGTTAAGTCCCCTCGTGTTGCACTGAACGTGATATACAGTGAATAAGGGAAAAGGTCAAAACAACGGTACTTCCTTGGAACCCAATTTAGGCCACCCACCACCTTTTTTCAAAAATGCTGAATTTCAGGAGAAAATATCATGTTCAACAAAATAGATAATGATTAAGTGCTTGCACCAACGCCTTCTTTGTGAAAGAGGAGTCCATAATACAATAAAAACCATATAAATACCCATAAATCAGGTTTTGAGAAATTGAGCTCTGAAAAAGTGGGGAGGGGTGGGTTAGGGGGTATGTGCCGCCACCCACCACCTCCCCCGAAAAATTGGGTTCCTTAAAAATACAATTGTTTTGACTTCTTCCCTAAAGGCGCGCGCGTAGTAGAGCGTTTGCCAAAGGACGTCTTTTTAAACTTATCTGTAAAAACCCTAAAAAAATACCAGGCTCTTGGTTTGACACCGGATTTCTTTTTTAAAACCCCTAAAAATACCAAACTGGCAATACATTTTAGCCGCAAGCACTTTATGGCCTTGCAACAGGAAATATCGTGTACAGCTCACAGAAAATGGTTGACACCCGACAAACTGCGTTGTTATCTATTGTTGCAATTGTCTTGCGAAGAAAAAAATGTAAACGACGTTCAAAATCTGTGTGGGTAAAGAAAATAACAGATCAGGACCTTTTGGAGCAATTTTACAACAGCTAAGACTTAAAGACCAGGAAAGTATCTTCGCATGGACACGACAAAAAAATGCAACGCTTGGTCAGAAATTAAAACAAAAATTTATACCACAGGCCTCACCACTCAGATAACTATTTTTGTTTTAAAAACACCAAACTTAAATACTGGTCCGAATAAAAACTAAAATACACCTCCATTGTTCTGTGGCATTTCGCTTTTCCCATCGAGAATGTTTAAATTTTTATACTGAGAATACATCGAGCTGTGTACAACATAGTTTTAAAGGGGAAATGTAGTGAAGCTCTATTTCAAAGCAATCAGTGTTTCTTTTGTGCTATAATAGTTTCGCCAATCTTAGAGCTCCAAGACAAAAGCAAAAAAACAATTTTGGTTTGTGATTTTCCCAACAATAAACTTTTCTTAAAACTTAAAAACTAAAATGTTTCTACTTGAAGGGAATGATTGAATGATCTGGAAAGAAATATACTAACTTACTTATTAAGATATGGTCGATTTTCAAAGTTAAGCCAAAAAGATTATGAAAGGTAATCGAAAGTGGCCAAGTCAAATTTCGCCTAATTTGGCCTAAATTCGAAGACAATTGATTTCGTTCGAAATTTAATGAGAACTTGTTCGATTAACTTCCTTTATCAATAATCTAGCTGACAAATTGTTAATTTCCTTTTTTAGTTTTTCAAGACTTCGAAAATTCGTCTTGTAAACACGCCATCTTGATTTTTGTAGTTGCTCATGTTAAATTTCAAACGGAGGGCTACATTTAAAATCGTGGGCCAAATTCCGCCTATAATTTATCTACTTTGTTATTAACGGTTTAACAATATTGCAATTAGCACCTTTCTGCATTCTATTGCATTTGATCATGACCTCGTTAGTTCTTACTCGGATCGTTAAATTGCATGCATACAACTTTTAAACATGTTTCAAACGTCTACAACTTTGCTTGAGCTGCATGTAATTGTTTTAGACATTGTTTAAACGAAACAGTTCGTGTTGTATGTATGGCGTAAGCGAGTTTCGAGCAACTGTTACGTTGTACCGTGTAAATCGGACTTAACAAAATCGAGTGCGAGTGTTTCATCACCTGTTCCAAACAACTTGAAAATAATGAAGTTTTATTGCTTTATTGTTTTCGAAATGTTTGGATTAGGTGACGAAACACGAAGCACGAGTTTTTGATACGACTTCTCAAAGCATCTATTGTTGTGTTTTTGTAATTTAAGCGTTGTTTACTTATCTATTTTTTTTACAAAACCAGTGTGTAATTTATTCAAGTTTGGCCTGCCGTTGGTTGTGTGAAAACTTTTGTGGACGCCATTTTCGCATGTGCTTCCGAGCAATGGATGTCAACACAACTAGCTCCCGTTCAGCCGTTCAATCTTCTAGAAAAGTCGAACAAGAGTCTGATTCAGTCTATGCATCTAAACCAATTCAAGGAGCACAGAGTATAAAGAATAACAGATGGTTGAAATATTTCGAGAATGGCACCAGACGAGAAATTTAAATTTTCAAAGTTGGAAGCTGGAGCGTTTTTAAAGGTTACGGCTTTCATCCGTCTGTAATGTCGAGGGGAGTGTGAAGGAAATGAACACCGTTTCGATGAATTTCCAGATTGCTAAATATATTCAAGTCAGTGGTGGCAAATATTGGAGGGCGTCGGTATTCTGGTCGTTTGCTGTCTGGAATCATAATGCTAGGCGAATGGCGTGTACGCATAACATCCCTTGGATTATGAGTAAAAGAGGTGAGGATGTGCGTATTGAATTGATAAGTGTTCGTTTTTGACTTGATAAAATTAATAGATAGTGACAGACTTAAGCCTGGTTCAAACTTGTGATATAAGCATAAGCACAAGCACAAGAAAATCCAAGTGTAAACATGCGTGAAATAGGCACAAGAACAAACACAAGAAAAAAAAATTTCTTTCTTCTCTTTTGCTTGTGCTTATGCTTTTGTCGTTTGTCTTACCAGTGTGAACAGTCGTGAAACAAGCACAAGCATAAGCATGTCGTCATCAGTCCACTTTGCGTATGTGTATTTTTCATTTTCTTGTGCTTATTTCACGTGTGTGAACATCGGTTCCTTACGCTTGTGTTTGTGATTATCTCATAAGTGTGGGCCGGGCTATAAATATCGGAGATAAACCTCGCTTTACGAGCAACCAAATATTATCGAGGTGGTCTCTATTTCGCCGTTACGATCTAACCTTGGGGAACTACGAAACGCCGAACACACCAAAGCAGTGCAACAGTTTGGTGCAAAAGATGAGTCAAGGTTTTCAGAAAAATCACGTTTTTCTGTTCCAATCTTTTCCGTAGATTTTCAAAAATAAATTAATAAAATGTTATCGTTCTGCAGAATTTTCCAAAAACGTCAGCCAGATTCGTCCAGTACTATCTTAAAGAATGCGAGCATGTGAAATACACTTTGAATGAACTTTGTAAAATAAAAGATTACTATCAATTTCTATTACTATTGTATGAATTTCTAAAAACTATTGAAATGTATTTTGTTTCTAAAATAAAAAGTCTAAGAAAGTTTAAAATTTTTGTGACTAAGACGAAAATAAAATACGAGCACGAACAAAGTTTGGTAGTAGTTTAGTATGTTCGTAACCTTTCTATTTTTTTTCTTATCTAAGGTACATATCTTTTAAAAATATCCCCAAAAATATTTTTTATTTGACCCAAAAGCAAATTCTCTAAGAAACTTTTATTTTTATATTTATTTGGTCAACCTTAGGTCTGTGGCGCGGTTCAAACGGAGAACACTGTGACGTAGATTAAAATTCTATTGAAACCATTTTGTCATTGGTACTTTTAGTTTATAGCTCTAAGGGTTTTTCCAACACTTTTATGTATTCAACTGTAAACGGGTAAAAGTGCTTACGTGGTCATTTTAGATCCGTGAAATAAGCTTTCAAAATAATGCATTCAGTGCGAATAAAAATTCAAAACATAGACCGCGAATTATGAAGTCGCGTGGTTCGAACGGACTTCAAGTTGCACTTTACTAGCGTTTACGGCGAACTTTAGTGACTTTTTTGCTCAAACATTGGGCCACCAGCCTTACAAAGTTTGCCATGATTCGATGAGTTTGACTGGGAAAGTAACAGTGATCTCCCGCCTTCAGTTTCAAATCAAGTGGCATCATGCACACACATCAAATGAGCCGTAGAAAATGTTTGCAGCTTTGGCGCTAAAAAATACGCTTTTTGTCTTTGTAACATTTAACTTCTCCGCGAAATTATTTTGTGCAAGTGCCTAAGTGGAGACTATACGGTCAAACCTTAAATTTAGATGTTTTAACTGATTAGCTAGTTTAAAGTTTTCGTTTCAGTGTAGCAATTCGCGTCGCATCAAAATAGAAAATCAAAATTCTGTCGGAGGAGGAAAGTTTTAAAGAAACCGATAGAGTGATAATGCTGCAACACATCTTTCGGCATTTTTACCATCGGTTGTACGAGGATCAGTGTTACTCAATCTATGTCATACTGACGTCACGTCCTTAATCTACGTCACCTTGACCCGGCATTTGGTGCACAAAAATAGCGACAATTTTTGTTTTTAAAGACTTCCATTTTATTCTAATAAAGACTATTTTTCGGAAATTTTTATTTCAAGAAACGTACTTTCAATTAAAAAACAAACAAAATCAAAGGCTCCTTAGAGCCAACTCATTCATGTTTGTGCGCTCCTGAGCATCTGGGGCGTACAAACTCTTACTGCGTGTGTAATGTAGAAATACAGTACTTGTAATTGTATGTCGTTTCTTGTACTTTATTGCACAACCTTGAAAAACATGTAGAAACATATTATGAAAAGCCACTGATACTTTAGACATCTTCATGTCTTGCGCTTTGCGGTTCCTACTGATTTTGAAAACATAAACACTCGATACATTCTTGCTCTTAACTCAGCGATGCGGTGATACTCGGACAAAGAGAAATACTCGAGCAACATTTCAAGGTTTGATCTTTTGCCTCTATATTAATAACTCGTAACCAGTGTATCCTACAGCCCGTGGTTGAATTCAGCTTTCATGAATTTGGTAGTTACTATCGCAAGGTCAGCAAGTTTAAGCTCAAGTTGTGCTCAAATTTGGAAAGTGGGCTTTCGTGCTGTTTGTATAATGAGTGATAGCAACAATATTCAAAACTCATAAATGAATACGTACCTGTCGGTGTACTAAAAGAAGCAAAACAAGCAGAGCGTGTCTATCCCAAAAATGGCGACTCTCGTTCTCGTGCTATTTTACGTGTGTCGGATGTGACGTGACGTAGTTCGCATCAAGTTTACTTCCGTCCACGGTCCACGGACAACCTTCAGTCCACATCGCAACAACTCATTCATTGCGCATGCGCATGAATGTGTTTAAAAAAAAATAAAAAGAAAGGTTATGTACACTTTAACCGTAAGATTTTTTTAACTTTAAACTATAACAATCGACTACTTTTTCTTTGTTGAATCTATCGATCAACGCTTTTAAATAAAATATTTTGTATTGTCTTGTAGAGTTATCATTATACTGAGTAATTATTTATTGTTTGTCAAAGAAGATCTCTCTTTGATGTTTGTTAAAGAAACCCAAATATGTACCCTCATTATATCAATGGAAGTTATTACAGGTACAATAATTGCAATAAAGAAGCAGAGAACTTTTTTTATTTTCAGCCATGCTTCGTGGAAGTACGCATGTGTTCTCTTCGAGTTTCGCTGTGCATTGTTTGCTCAATAAAGGTTTCTAAAAACATATCGGTCTCCAACAGTTTTAACGTTTGGAATTTCACTTGACTTAATGTGTTGGTGAGCGGTATAGTTGATTGAAGCCATGGCTGAACATTTTAACAGTTAACAGAATTAATCTAAAAGGTTCACCATGCTTCGGGATTTCAGCATACTTTGGTTTATAGCAACTTCGATGATTGTAAGTGTTTGTTGTATGTAGCTAGTCTATTTACAAAGAAAAAATATCCGTTTAATTTTGGAATAGATTAATCGATATCAACTTTCACTCATAGCTCAAACAGAGATACAATGTCTAAGTAAATAAAATAACTGTAGATCCCTGATTTGGAAATATTTTAGTTAAAAAATGATGATTCACCACTCTTTTTTCATTTTGGTATAAATCAATATGTTTAAAAGAGTACCACAGAATGACAGATTTTTCGTGTCCACGGGACATCATTGAAGAAAGATAAAAAATTTGTTGCTCTGATTTAGAGAAAACCTAATATTTAATGTAAAGAAATCTTATTCCACTTATAAGTAATATGGAATGGATATTTTTATTAGAGCCTCGAGCTGTTGGATTATTACACCGAATTTGATCCTTGGAGAATACAATGCGAACTCATGAATTACCTTTATAAGTTCGTTCACCTGCTTTACTCAGTAAGGTAACAACGTACCAGAAAAACCGGTCGTTTAATAAAAAGAAATCTATTCGCTTTTCGATTAAAAGAAAAAAGCCAATGAATTAGAGTTATAGCACTTGAGAAGAACTTATTAACTTGTATTTTTTAAACGAAGCATTCAGTCAGTTCCGTATGTATTCAGCCATAAGCGTTATGAAAAAGAATGCCCTGGCCTGGCCTTAGCCCAAAGAAGAGAATGGCAAATCTTACTTCGAGGTTCATTATCTTTTAAATTCATACGGAAAAATATTATTGATTAGGTCAACGTTGACTGTGTAAGTTTCTAAAGTAGCAAAACAAAAAAATCTATAAGAAAAGCGTCAATTTTAATTTGATAGTTATCAACTAGGAGCTGAAATTCTTGCCTAGAGATTAAGAACCTGCTTATATCTATAAAAATTGTTCCAAAATCTTTAAAGTTCTTCAGATACTTTATAGATATACTCGGTTTGTGTAGTCGGGTGGTATCGCAAAATTTTACTTTATCACGTGTGAATATCTCTGAGTTTGCTTTTGGGTTAAACTTTTTAATTTTTGTTTTATTTTTCAATTTTTATTGCGGGCCTAATCGTTTTAAGCTAAATTCCTGCTTTGTGTCTGGAGTCAAGTTGAAAGCTCGTTATTTATTTATTTTTTCTCTTGTGCAGGTGCGAGGCCCAAATCTTTGTGCTAGCGGTAAGTAAAACAACAGTTATTTTGTTCGCTGCATGAAACTAGGATAGAATTAAATCAACTCTTGCCAGTAACGTTAGAAACCCAAGGGAATATTTTTTTTGTTATATGAAAATATCGAGAACGTCTATTTTCATTCCAATATAATTTGACACTCTCAAAATCACAAAACCCTGTTTGGAAAATGTTTTTGCTTCGAAGTCAGGTATACATAAAAAGACTCGTGAATTAAATCCAAGCGTAGTTTAGAGATAGTTGTTCAACAAAATGTAAGCTATAGGAAACAAAACACGACATTTTCTAACTCGTATCATAGTTTAGATCTTTATTGACAAACGAGAGAGATTAGGAAGAGATTACTTATTCTACTTATATACTTATATTATTAAGGAGAGATTACAGTCAAAAACAACTTTCTGGCAACTTTTAATGTTTTTGCTGATATCGCCGGCGACCATAGTTAACGTTTAAGATTTTAAAATTCCGTTCATTACGATCACAGTCTGAATGAAAAGAAACTAACTTGAATATTTTCAGATTTTTGGATAAGTTTGAAGGAAATAACAGGTTTTGTAATTGGTGGATTTAAAGAAAATTTTGAGTTTTTGGGGTTTATACAAAAGTTAAAGAATTAATTTTGAAGTTAGTATTTAATAGAAACTAAAACTGAACTTGATTTGGTGCTTTTTTCAAAAAACTTCTAATTTCAAACCTCCTTATCAACTCCTTCACTGATATCCCCCCAAATTCAACTGAATCCCCCCCCTAACTATCGTTAACGAGAAAGCGGAAACCCTAAGTTTGCCGCCAAAACTAAAAAAATCTCTCGACTTTACATGAATGATGCGACGGAAACGGAGACGGAAGCCTCGCTTCCGTGCATGCGTCTTGTCAATTCAAAATGGCAGATGAGGGAGA
>JAOBAT010006971.1:0-10563 GCA_026413305.1 Hydrozoanthus tunicans
CAACTCTTACTGAACATTACTGTGAGCCGTATATAGCGGACTATCTAAGACCCTCAACACCAGAGTCATCTGTAAATTATTGTTAAGCGCCTTTGATCACATGGAAAAGAGCGCTATTTAAATGCTAAACATTATTATTACTGTGATCAACACTTGGACATGAGACGTTTGGCAAAAAAAATTGATATTTTTAATAGCATAAAAAAACTGTAACTTATATTAACCCAACCTCAAAAATCTTCTCACCAACGCCCCTAAAGACGTAAAAACGGGGTCTAATTGTACCTTAAAGTCTATTATTTAGGCAAGGATGTCTGTTTAAACTTGCCAGAAACGTCGTCATCAAAAACACAGCAGTTCGACAATTTATACCGCCTTACTTACGAACTGAATTTGGCTACCATTTTGTATTGATATGTATTTTTGTTAGTTTCTGCTGAGATAACGACAGTTTTACATTGAGTATAGTCACCTTTCGTAGTTTATTTTGCAACTGTAAGCACTGTAAATACAGTAACAATAGAGTATTTACTCTTTGAGTCGATTCTTAACTGAACAAAGCATAGAGTACTGAAGTTCGTGTCATTATCTTAGTTTTCAGACTGTATATACCTAGATAATTTTGTCTGTACAAACGTCAATATTTTGGTACTGTCTGTTCAAAAGAAGATGAGAGTCTATTTTTCATGGAGCTATTTAGCATTGTTCTGGCATTAGGGGGACAACAGTTTGGTACGAGAACTTACCGTCGCATTTCTTTTCTTGACTACAGAGAAAAAGTACCTGTTTTGTTATTTTCCAAGAAACGAACGCAATTCCAATTGATTAGTGAAACTCGTTCAAAAAAAACCTACTGCGTGTTTAAGCAGACCAATTTCGATATGTAAATTTTTTTTCTCGTTGCTTGACGAATTTCAAAGCTAAGTCGGGTTTCTCTAATTTTCTATACGAGACCGTCCCGACAGCTGTCGATCAAATCATTTAGAAATGCATCCTCTAAAATTCCTTCCTGAAATGTTTTGAGGCTTATTCTTCATAAGAAAGCATTTGACAAACAAATAAATTGGCAGTGAAGACATTAGAAATGGATAGTAATGCATAGATTTTGGTCCTAACTAAACACGAATGTCGGTCGCCTTCAAAAGCGCTTCGCGCTGATTGGTCGAACGCCATGATTTTATCACAGTATACGAACACGCTTTTGACGTCACATAACAACAACATTGAAACTGATGCAAGCTGCCATTTTTTTGTGCACTTGCAAAAACAGCTCTTTTCCTTAGAAACATGCCAGACAGTAAAGACACACAAAAACTTAATGTAAATCTGAGAAGAAAAGAAAATGAGCCTGGTAATAAAGTTACTGAAGAACTTGAAGACAAAAGGACACAGTTTGCTGCCGTCGACGAAACTGAGCTCGGCAAACTTTTGCTGCAAGCCCAAGCAAAAAATACAAAGTACTCAACGAAAAGGGCGGTTTTAATTGTTGAAGGTAATAAACTATTCGAATTATCCAAGTTCTAATATTATTCAGACACATCAAACGTGAGGGATATTTGAAAAATAGTATTTATTAGTCAAAAAATTCGTACACAAACTTTGAAAACAATGCTTTTCTTAGCAAACTATGTACAATGCAACAAGATTCATTCATCAGATTCCATCAAGCATGCATATTAATTTTGAACATTGTCAACGGCGCCACAATATAGAATTGCTTGTAAATTCTCTAAAATCCAAAAAAATAAAAAATCCAATTCCGTCAATCGATGGGGAATATCCCTTAGGGTTGTTGTCGGAAGTTTAGTTCTTTTAGTCGGTCTCGGCTATGCATATTAATTTTGAATATTGTGAGGGGCGCAATCTGAAATTGCCTGTAAATTCTTTAAAAATCCAAAAAATAAAATCTAACTCCATCAATCGATGAAAATATCCCTTAGGTTTGTTGTGGGAAATTTTATTGCGATATCATGCAAACTGACGGAGCCTTAAGGTTTTTTCAAAAAACGTCGCCCCTCAACAACAACAAGAAGTAGATAAGCAGTGTTTTGGGACCAGTTCCTGGTCCAAAAGTCAATTTGTTTCCAACATATTTTCCAGTACCGTGTTCCGGCTACACAAGACATTTAATGTGGCAGGGTATTCTGCAGTTATCTTCCTAAGTGTTTTACGATTTCATGTCAAATTTTTATTACATCATGAGACAAAAAATTTCAATTTGTTATGAACAGCAAAACAAACAAACATCAAAAGTAAAAGGAAATTTTGCATGTATTCAAAAGCGTGAACAAGACACCAGTTTAAAACATTAGTCGACACCTTTTCATGCAGAAGCTGTCAATCTAAAAAATGATTGACATTGCCGAAAGTTTCCGACTTTGTTATCAAAACTTGACGGAAATTTGGATTTTCCGACAGGTAAATATCTGAGTGAACACAGCCAGTCAGAACGCGTGAAAGCGTACTGAAATGAACATCAGGCGAATATCCAAAAAACAATAGGATTCTTCCCTATGTCTAAAACAGGATGTATAAATCATGAATTTTGTGTCTATAATAGGCAAAAAATTGCAATATTTACAAACAAAGCTTTAGACTACAGTGGGAATAATACAATTAGCCAAGTTTTATAGCAACTCCAACCAAAAACTGGTGGGAACCCCTCCCTCCCCGGCATAATCTCAATAGCAATCTTTCCCCGTTAATTATCTAAGGTTCAGGGCCGTCTACAGTACCTTGTAAATCAGTTAGTGCTGAGTAAGCTTTGAAACAGAAGGCAAAAAAGCTGTAGTAATCAGACCCAATGTCTAATGTTTGTCAGAGATTCATTTTGTTTTTCGTGTGATCTAGAAACCAATACTCGCCCCAATGCCTCTCGTGCGTATCGACTGCTCTGCAGGTAATGTTAAATGTCAGTGTTCGCTGCATTGGCCCTCAATTAGTTTTTAATACTTTCCCTTTGTTCACATTTCCTCCAACTCGTCATAATATTCGTTTGTAACTTTCGTTACAGCTTCAAAATACAGCGAGCCAGAAAGTGTAAACGTGCGAATTGGAGGGTCGTACTGGAAAACATGAGCTTCTGTAGGCTCGACCCATTGCTTGTTGAGGCGGTCGTACTTCTTAACATCACACCATATTCCAAGGAACCGCAAAACCTGGAACCAGACGTTAATATTTCGTGCATCTAAAGGGATTTTGAGAGAGCCTCCGCTTCCTTCCACTTCCTTAGTGATTGTTCTCGCTGAAGCGTCGTATGTGACTATCATCTTGGATATCCAACCACCTTTTGAGATATATCTTACCCGACAAATTTGAGGTTCGTCAGCTGGACCAACCTGCGCCCACGTTACTTCTTCGTTATCAACAACTTTTCTATCAGCGTCACTCGAAAGAGCTGATGCGAACCCCCCAACTGCCCCAGTACCTCCTGCGATAGCGACATACTGAGCAGTACCTTCTTCTCGATCTTCATTACAAAATGTTTCTTTACCTTTTTGTTTCTCGAGTGCTGTATATTGTCGACGAGTGTGACAATCATTCCATTTCACTAACTTTGACCGATTTTTTTCTTCTAGCCTTTGACGCTCTTCATGGCTATATTCATTTAATTCTTGGCTGCTCGAGTTTGTGTATTTAAGAGACGAATTCTTGAGGGTTTTAATCTTATTTCTCTTCATTTTTATTTCCGAAAAAGCATGAGAACAGAGAGTTGAGGCACAATTTATTCCTCCGTCACTCAAAGCGCTGACTGCCACCTTCAAAACACCACCAACGGCGTGATCACCAGGGGTTCGGTTTTCCAACGAGTCGTCCAGCCTTTCTTCCAAGAACTGTCCGGTTGAGTCAACCACTGATGCCGTTGATGCTTCAGTTACCGCTTTGCTGACGCTTCTAGCTAGTGAATTTGCAAGACGCCTTCCCCCAGTTCTCATCACCATTTGGTCGACAGCATCGCCTTCCAGGTTTGTAGCTGAAGCGATTGATGTCTTTGCAACAACTGCTTTCGTCACCAGGCCACCTGCCGCGCCAGCCAGCCCACCAACGGCAGCCCCACTCAAAGCGTGTCCTGCAACCTGTTTCCACGTTACTTTTTCTTTGTCCACAAATTTTCTATCAGCATCACTCGAAAGAGCTGATGCGACCCCTCCAATTGCCCCAGTACCTCCTCCGATAGCGACGTACTGAGCTGCGGTCACTTTTGCGGCTTCCAATGCCCCCGTTCCGATACCTGCCACTGCTGCAGCGATTCCTACACCGGCTCCACCAATGGCTGCCCCGCTTAAAGCACCAATGCCTGCACTCTTGCAGTAAGTTTTCCAGTCACAACCACTTTCTATGGAGCTGCGCTTAATTGCACGTTGACCCCCCTGAATGCCAGCTCCTGTAAGAGAGCCTCCTGCAATTCCCCCAAAAACTACCGCAGGTCCGGCTAAGCCAGCCGTTCCCACCGACAAAGCAATTCCGCCGAACCCAAGGCCAACGGACAACGCAATTTGGCATAAACGACGTCTGAAAGCACGTCTCTGTTCTTTAGTGTAGCATTCTGGCCAGAAAATTGCTCGCCATCGTGCTTTTGATATCCATCCAGCATCGTAGTCGATCGCGTTGTTGTAGTCTGCTCGTCTTTCTGGATCCCGTAGCACCTCGTACGCTACAATAATCTCCCCTGCCATTTGATCGTCAGCAGCATCTGGATTGTGATCTGGATGCCACCGACGAATTTCTTTGTGAAAATGTTTCTTGATGATTTCGTTTTGTTTCTCGATTGATTTTTCCTTGCGCACCTCAGCCATATTCAACCTCAAGAGCTCATAGAGATTTTTGCCGTTTCCTTCTCGTATTTCATTGTCTTTGTTTATTCTACGAACGCAGATTTGCTTCTCTTGAGAATGAAGAGAAAGGTCACTATCCTTTATTCCCAATTCAAGATCTTTTGTAACCTCAAAATGCTCGTCTTTACGCCATTGTTTAGCAGGCAGTATGGTCGACTTCTTTCCCTTCTCGTCAATGGCTGTAATACTGAAGTTGAAACTGCTGCTTGAGCGATGAAGAAAACTGTCTCCGGGAGGAATGATACGGGAAAAATACGAAAGCCAGCAAACCGGATCACAAGACAAGTAAATGAAGAGGGTGAGTTGCGTGTCGGTAGTTTTGTTGGCGATTAGGATTGATTTATAGTTATCCTCCATTCCGACCAAGAATGTCTTCAACGGTTCGAACTCAACTAGATATAAGTTAGCAAATGCAGTATTTTAGAGCGAGACTAATGAGATGCAGCTTTACGTGATGTTTATATTTTCACAGACAAGTGAAACTTTGCAAGGATGAATAATAAACAATTAAAGATTTTGTTATTTGCTATCACTTTGTTCCAGAACAACCCCTGTTTCGGTTTTGAATTAAGTTTTTGGTTGATTATGTTTAATTTCTGAAAGCTAGATCTTTAAAGCAGAAAAGACTGTGTAATTTATTTAGAAATTCGGACAAGGGAAATTTTCTATCTCTTAGTTACAGATCTAATGACGTAAGTTCTTTAGAAACTCGTAACTATTAGTAGCAATGGAATTTAACTTGTTTGCTTGCTTGTTAACTCGGACAAGTTAAACGTGGTCATGAATAGTTTAACCACCGTTTGCTCATTTAGAGTTTTCAACTTGAAAACAAGCTAATGTTTGATTTATCTAAAAAATTAACTTGCTCAATATTTTCCAAGTTTCCTAGAAGTGTGCTTTCAGCGGAGCCACTAATTACTCTTTCATATCCGATAAATCAACTTTATACATCCCAGTTAAACTTTAAGCTTTTTACCTTTTTTTTTGCTCTCCAAGGATTTGATCATGAAACTAAATAAACAAACGATAAACTTCCTAACGCGGTAAAATACATAGGTTTGTCGATCGTCTTGGTAATGTTTGTATGTAAACAACGTCAAACAACTACCCGAAAAAGTTCAAGTAATAAACTAGCAAACGCCATAATATACAAAATCACATTTGATATCTATAACATTTCCAATGAGCCTCACACTTTGCTTTTGTAACAATGGATTAATGAAACTTTAATAAAATGGGAGCCAGAAACTCTACGCATATTTTAGCAAAGACGAACGTTTCTCAACCAAATCGTAGACTGCTTCTATTATATCCGTGACACAACTTGTAAGACACTGGTCTTTGCCTAGTACAAATTATCGCACTAACGAGCAACATTTACCAGAAAGCTGTTTCACAGATGTAATGCAACAGATTGAAGCATTCTATCGTCTTGTGCGATAACGAATAAAAAGCAAATCATCTGAAATCGGTATGGAGGAGAACATTATACCAAGTACTGTGAGATTCCTAATTCAAGTCACATCATGCAGAGGAATACTATGATTGGTTCAATCATTTGGATGAGCGGAGGTGATTCCGGTGTCTCAAGCTAAGCAATCACTCCAGAAACAAAAAGTTACAGAACTTGTGGATAATCTACAAACCCGGTAACTTTTTTTAAAAATTTTTCCTGCAAAATAGATATAAATTACAAGTAAGACCAAATTTACCTAAAGAATGTACAATTAAGATATTTTACCTTAGGCTGTAAATTACCTGTAAGTTTTTTTTAAGCTTTATATGTAATTTGTCTGAAAATTTAACTTCAAACCCTGTGAATTACCTGTATGTCACGGGGCTGAACCTGTAAATTGTCTGTATATTTGATTACAAGCCTGGTACATTGCCTGTAAACTATAAAGCTGATCCTGTAATTTAATTGAAAGTTTCATTAAAAACCATGTAAAATAGATGTATATTTTTCGAGCCTGTAATTTGTTTGTAAATTTGATTTTAAAACCTGTTAAATGACTATAAATTTTTTGAACTAATCCTGAAAATTGTTTTAAACCCTGTAAATTGACTGTAAATCTATTGAGCTGACCCTAAAAATTATCTGTAAATTTGATTGCAAACCCTGTAAACTAGGTGTAAATTAATTGAGCTGAACATGTAAATTATTCTATGTAAAATGTAATTTCTGGCAATTGAGTGACCTTAGGAACGAATTAGACAGAAATTGATATTTCTGCAGCACGGTGCCGGCAGTAGAGACTGGGTTCGAAATAGAAGAAGTGTATTGTGGGTAATAGTTGAGTATATAAAATGAATAGAGCACGTGTTGAGTCAATCAAGGCTCTGACTCCTGAACTGCACACTGAGAAAAAATTTTATGTATAATAAATTTTCATATTGATGTAACTGTTCACTTTAATGTGTTGCCTAATCTTAAGAGAGTGACGTAAATGATTGAGGTTGTAAAATTAGGATCCTTTAGACCTCGGAGAAACGTGACACTTCCCAAGGGTTTTTTTTTGGTTTTTCGTATTCGGCAGTGATCACAAGTTGTATTTTAGATATTGTTACGAGGATTGTGTAATATTCAACGAGTCAAGCCTACTCCACCAAAGTAAACCAAATGAGTTATATTTGTTTGTTGTGTAGTGGAGTAGAAATTTTGATTGCAAACTCTGTTAATTTTTTTGTTTAATTTATTGAGCTGAGCCTGTAAACGGTCTAAATTTTTATTTGAACCCTGTAAATTAACTGTAAACTTGTTGAACTGATCCTTTAATATAAGTTGTTTGTAAAATTGATTTCAAACCCTGTAAAGTGAATGTAAATCTATTGAGCTAACACTGTTAATTGTGTGTGGAACACTCCAAAATTATTTGTAAATCTATTGAGCCTAGCTTGTATACTTCCCTCAATTTTGATTGCAAACTCTGTAAAGTGTCTGTTATTTTACCGAACTGACTTTTAAACTGTTTTTTAATTTGATTGCAAACCCTGTATGTTAACTATAAAACTATTGTAATGAGCTGACCCTGAAAAGTACGGCTGTACTACGAGACCAGGAACGGGTACATCGCAATAACGTTTACAATGTGTAATGGATTAAGCTAGAATTACTCTTCAAACACAGCTTCGTTTACTTATTTTGTGTCTTGAGTAACAACAAAGGCTACTTTAGTTTGGAATCCTTACACTGAACTTTGGTTATTTCCTCATGCATACATTTTACTTGACGATGGCTTTTAATCTAGATTTGTTTGATTCTCACTGACTCTTGTTTCGTCGACCGTCCTATATAACTGCAACTTTTTTATTCCCTAAAGTAGCTCAAGTTAGTGCAGTCATTATTGAAAATAAAGAAAATGCATAACAATGTTTTAACTTGATATTGAGAAGAAAAGATTTGTGTTGTACGGGACAATCAAGATTTGCTCGTAGAATCCCAAAGGAATCAAAATAAGTCTAACTCAGTCAGTCAACAGAGATTTCTGCTTATTACCACTGTGCAAACATTTATAGGGATCTGATGCAAACTGACGGAAGCTTCTTCTTTTAGTCGGCTTCGGCTATGCATATTAATTTTGAACATTTTGAATTCCAGTGTGTACGGCACAATATCTAAAATTGCTTGTAAATTCTCTAAAAATCCAAAAATTTTAAAAAATCTAACTCTGTCGATCGAAGGGGAATATCCCTTAGGGTCGTTGTAGAAAGTATCGCGATATCGTACTTAATTAAGCCCACCGCAGACTTGTGCGATAGCATGCAATTTTCGTCGCATGCAATCAAAATTGCAGTACATCGGTTCTGTGTGCGGGGGCCTGCGATGCAATTTCTTTCGCATGCAATATTGATCGCATTGATCAAACATGTTTGATTTCCTTAAACTCACCGCACACTTGTGCGATAGCATGCAATTTTCGTCGCATGCAATCAATTATATTGCGATATAATGCGAACTGACGGCGCCTTAGGGGTTTTTCAAGAAACGTCGCCCCCTATCAACAACAGGAGTAGCAGCGTAATTGGGGACCAGTTCCTGGTCCAAAAAATGTAGTGTCTCAGACCCAAAGCTTCGCAGGCGCAGATCCGGAATCTGAGGAATGGGGGCCGTAAATCTCAAGGCAAGCCCGCATCCCTCGTCGATACACAGAGACCGCAGCCCATATTTCGGGGAACAAGCTAATTCTTGGAAGAAAAATAACACTTGTTAACAAAAAGCGGACGGCACAGAATCCCTAGGGTCGAATGTCTAAACTGTGGCCATTCGACCTTCTTTCACAGGTTCAGTAATACGATCTCGAGAGAGTGCTTAAATGTTTTTTTTAACTTTACGTTCTGTTTATAAAGTTTTAAACGTTTTTTATCAAGTCTTGTGAGTCAAAATTAAATTGACAAGTAAACAACATCTTTAAATTCCCATGGCTATGTTAGTGTAACAAAAATGAAGAGAATCGATCTTGTAGTTTGGAGAAAACATATTCAGCAAAACATTGAATTTCAAAAACAATTTTGAAAATTTCATAAGAATGAGCTTTTAGTTTTACTTTAGTGTTGTTGTAACTACAGGGCAGTTGAAAAACAACTCCATTTATTGAATAAATCGTTGGTACAGTTTTGCATTTGAAGACACCTGTATTTGCTCATAAAAGCTGATAAAACGATTCAATTTATAATTCATGAGGCAGTGTTAGCAGGATATCAAACTTTTTAAACCTACAATCCGCAAACATTGCTCATTGATGTGAAAACAAAAACCGATACAAGTCAGTTGCCTCTGCTAAACATACACGAAAAACGGAACGGAAGTAATGCGGCTTTATTCGGACACGATTTTGCCCGCTTTAGAGAAATTTAGTGAATAATGAACTTATGTTCACTTTCATTTCTGAATGCCTGAAGTATTTCTCTGTATAAAGTTAGTAGAATCAGTCCATAAAATCGAATGCATACAGGCCATCGAGTCCACAGTAATTGGGTTCTTAAACCTGATGGTATTCTGCGCTTAAAAACTGATATATAATTCTTTTCAATTGGAAAATGCACCAACTGGCAACTGTCTTTTTTAATCTTCCTTAGAGGATTCAAATCAAGAAAATAGTTTTGTTTGCGCTTTAGCCGTCCCTAAACCCATTTAATCAGCTGCAAATGACTTCTATAAATGGCCCTGAAACGTACAAGCGAGGCTAGGAGACGAAAGAGGTAAAAAAGATTTTTTTATGATAACAAAGCGTTTTAACCCATAGTCCATAATCCAAAATGGAAAAATTTGAGAAGTTAAAGTTACGTTTAGAGTAAAGAATTATACAAAAATAAGAACGTACCTAAAATAAGTTTGCGACTTCCGTTTGATGATCGTTGCACAACTTGTGGGAAAACGAGTCTGTCGCAGTGTCGCTCAGCGCTTAACTTCAGTATAAGTTAAATGAGACATTTGTAATTCAATGGCGAAGTGATCACCGGCTAAATATTGAGTGTGATATTTGTTTGAAACACGGCGAACACCTGCTATTTCGAGAGATTATTCATTAGTTGATGTTCAAACTCAAAGTGGCAAAGATCCGCGAGGTCGAGAAAGCAAGAAAAATGAAAATATTGTGCCGTACGTTCCTAAAATCTGATTCTGGAACACAAACGCTACCTAAAGGCTGTGCTACACGAGGCATTTTTTTCAGCAACTTGCAACGCAACGCCGTAGCGTTGCAAGTTGCGGAGAAAATTTCGCGTGTAA
>JAOBAT010006982.1:0-10563 GCA_026413305.1 Hydrozoanthus tunicans
CCCCCCCCCCCCCACAGGAGGCGGGCAGAGTATGAGTATACGTTGATTAGGGAACGATTTTTTTCCGGAGTGTGAACTGAGATGGAATCGGTTCAAGACAAATGTTCCCGTTTTCATTTTCAGCCTTTCCCCCGATTGTTTCTCAAAAACAATCACGGATTCTGTGATTTTCTTTTTTTAAAAGTATAGTACAATACAAATAATCAGACCTTATAACGAGTTAATAGTTATACCCCTTTCAACTCAAGCCAGTTTGTCAACATCTAACTTCTCCTTACATGATTCAACCCTTTTAGTCTCAGACAGTTCATCATCATCTTAACTTCTCCTTACATAACTCAACCCCACTCAGCCTAACCCAGTTTATCATTATCTAACTTCTCCTTACAAGGCCCAGCCCTTTCTATTCCAGACAGTTTATCAACATCTAACTTCTCCTTACATAACTAGGATTAAAAAGGTTGGGTTATGAGAGTACACCTCTCCCTACTTTACCCTAACCAGTAAATCAACGTTTAACTTCTCCTTACATACTTCAACCCGGTTCAACTTTAGTCAGTTTATCAACACCTTACTTCTCCTTACGTAACTGATAATAAAAAAACTGGAGCTGATCAGTTAAATGAAAAGCCTGGGTTCTGGTTACTTAGTGATGTACACGTAGCTGTATACAAACGGAATACAGTTTGCCGAAACATAAACGATAGAAAACCACTTTTGAATTCCAAGATAGCAACTGCTCATAGTTATTATATCTAGAACATTAAACAATGTTTAATAACATTTTTTTACAATTGTATGTGTACGCTTTACCTTGATTAAAAACACTTCGAATTTTCATACTTTTTTCTTGCTCATTGATAAAGTTTTACACAATTCAGAAACTAATGCAATTGTAATAAGCAGAATCAATTTCACTAAATCATCTTTCTACCTATTGTTCAGTATTAAACACTGGCGCCTCGCAAAGGTGTGGTTTGTCAGCGGTTGATATAACGCGTGCAAGAGATTAGTTAATGAAACTCGGAGCAGTTTTTAGCAGAAATATAGCTAACATTGAGGTATTATATTCCTCGAAGCCAGCATATGCAGCTCATACTATTCGAATGGTTCGTTCTTTTAGTATATAGGCGGAATTCAGCTGATGTTATGTTAACAAAGAAACCTTTTTAAAGAATCATGGTCAACCACGATGCTTTGCGGGTGTTTTGTCCGGTTACTTATAGACTGGCCGTCATATTTTGTATACTCGTGGCACAATTTGCTCTTTTAACACAATGGACTACACTAAAACGGGCACAGAGGATAGTGTAGATAACCCAGAAGAGAGTAGACCAAAATAAAATCTGCGCTTGTGGAGGCAGCTGTAAAGTCAACAGCGCATGGCTTTTTTCAATATTTCACTGACCAGTTTGACTCGATGCTGTCGTTTTACAATGAAATACAAGGGAAAATGGTTAGATAGACTCACATTTAACTAAAAGAATTGGACAGAAACATAAGATGGCAACGATTTTTGTCTAATTTCGACAAATCTCTGAGTTTTCAACTGCGACAAAATGGCGTCCGCGCCTTGCAAAGCATCACGGTTGACCGTGACCGACTCCTTCTGGACCTTAAGCAAAGAAACCTTTGTCTTAAACTACCAATCAAACAAAAGTTAACCAATTCATAACAATGACTGAAACTCGCCTACCTATTATTATTCACGTTAGAAACAACTGCTGGAAAAGTCGTGAGCAAGCGACTGCTTGCAGTGAATGGCAGAAAGTCAGAAAACGACAAAACATAACGTACTTTGGCGCTGACCTATATTATAAATTCCTTAATTTGGTAGACAGTCTTCACTACTCTTTGATGAATCGGGAAATCCTTCAAGTTTATAACCCGAACTCCGAGGGCCTTGTAGGTTTAACCGCTTTTAAATGTAAGAGAAAAGGACGCACCTTCAGCTTAGTTATTTCAAGACCCTGAGCGAAAATACGGTACCAGGAATCAACCAATGCCGCAGCAAGCTTCAACCAAGTGTTTCTATCAATGAACAGAGCAAGTAAGCGATTTTTATATTTCTTTTATAAAATAAGGCACACAAACAGTCAATAAATCCCCGCGATGACGTATGCAGACACACTCTATTCAGATTTAGAGTGCAACACCACAGCCAATCAGAACGCGCGTTATATTTCCTTTACTTTATTATTCTATAATATAAAATACTGTTATTCTCGATTTCATCAGACAAAAGGTTTAGTTCCTAAATGCGAATTAATAACAAACTTAAAACCAATTTACTTGCTAATACACACACTAAAAAGGTTGGGTACATAATAGTTTCAGTCAACATATGTGTGTACCGCTGAATGAACTTTGTTCCTGGGAACTAATCCACTTTTTAGATAAATCAAGAAATAAGAACGTTTTCAAAAAAATCTTTAAGGCTGAAGTCGCCCAAAAGTTAAGAACACCCCAGCCTCAGCCAAAAGTTACTGGCTCCTTAAAAAAGCGTGTATTATAAGCAACAAAACCAGCACACAATCTCAAAGCAAGAAT
The DNA here is from genome assembly GCA_026413305.1 of Hydrozoanthus tunicans. NCBI lineage: Eukaryota > Metazoa > Cnidaria > Anthozoa > Zoantharia > Hydrozoanthidae > Hydrozoanthus > Hydrozoanthus tunicans. Next base: position 2,551 of record JAOBAT010006982.1, read on the forward strand.
TAGTTAAAGAAAATATGAGATTTATATCAGTTTAACTGCAGCAAAAAAAAAGGGGGGGGGGGGTAAGGAATTTTAATTCTAAAAATTAGTTTAATTAAATTTAATTTTAAAAACATGTATTCAACAAGAACAACACAAGCGTTTTCAACTGTGGGCTTCCAGCTCAAGTACGACCACTCGTACGTTGTGATAACAACTGGGACGGAAACTTAATTACCACGCCAGCACTTTCGATGGATACATCTATCACAACTTGACTAGCCAGTTTTTTGTCTAAACAACGCTGATGGCTTTGTTTTCTTAGAAAAACAAGATCTTTCTCATGTACACTTTCTACAGAACTCTTATACGTTCTAATGAATTCTAAATTTCCTCTTCAACACCAAGCAAAACCAAGTCAAAATGTTGGTAGACCGTGGTACAATTTTAACAAAACGACCACAGGAAAAAGCAACTAAAAATACTGGCGTTCGAGAAGTTATAAATTGTCTCGTTATTAAGGTGCAGTAGCCGCAAGAAAAGTAAACACATTACGTGCAGTGTCTGCTGACAAGATTATTTTATTTAACGTTTTTCTGAAGACAAAAGCAGCAGCTTTCTTCAACAAAAACTTTATACTGAATCAGCAACTAAAAAGACAAGTTCATCAGTTATAGTTTAGTATTCACTGTTTCTCGGTTTCTTTTTAAAAAGCAGAATATGGTTCTATTGGTACATAAAAGAATGAATAACAGCCAAGAAGCCACGCCTATAGCAACGAGCCGTGAAATCAGACTGAACAGGAAGCGCAACATAAAGACAATTTCTAAAACAAAACACGAGAACAAAGTGTTGCGAGCTGCCGTGATGGCATCGACCCCGTCGACGCTGATGCTGAAACACACCATTGGGAACTTCATTCCAACCTTCCACAGAGTTGATGAGTAAAACACGTTCTTTATATTGTTCGGAACATGCGCCTATCTAGCCTGAAAAAATAATGTGACGACAGGTTACAAACGCTGATTCTGTCGTCTGTCATTGGCGGATTACAAATTGACTGAATAATATACCTCGAGTAAACCATACTGATGGCGTCTCTTTTCGCTTAATGCATAACAATATTAGATAGAAGTGTCTTGCGTAGATAGAAATCACTCTTCAATTCATTGCTTTGGGTCATCTCTATTTATAGTGTGACCCCAAACTGCTTTTTCACAGCTCTTCCTGTGGATTTTATGTTCCGATATGCTAACTTTTTACAAAAGGTTCCTTTGGTCAAGTATTCTTGTTTACGTTTCTCTTTCTAATTTAGGTCGTTATTTCAAGCCGAAATTGCGGTTTGGGAGTTTCCCAAGACTAGATAAAAGTCTTGACCTTGCAGATAATCGTATTGCTCTATAGTGTTTTTTGCTATTTAAAAACAGGTTGCACTATTCATCGCATCAGGAAACCCATTCCGGATTTATCGACTATCAACCTATACTCGGGTCTGCACACCACGGTGCCGAAAGTGATTTTGAATAAGAAAACAATCCAAACTTGAGTCGTGATAACCAGCTCAAAGTTGGCAACAAACACAAAGAGAAGTGTGATAAAGCGAGGAGATTTTAAAAAACGCAGTCGTGTTACAAGATCACGTCTCGTCAGGAAGTGGGGAAAGCGCAAACAAAACTCAAAAGATACGCACCATTGCCTTCTGCTCTGTTCAACCAAAATACAAGCCACTAGGGCGAGAAAGAAAAAACTCATCAATTTTGCAATGATAATGATTATACACAGAAGCCAATTTCAGTAACATTTCAAGTTACTTCGCGCAATTAGAACTCGGGAGTGATTGCGGTGGCAATATTGAAATCATGAAAAACCATTGTACATATTTTCCCGACTATTTGACCAAAGTTTTTCTTCCTATGTCGCGATTTGCTTAAAGAATAAGATCTGCGTTTGAAAATTAGAAACGGCCGGCAGACAGATTTAGCTTCATGAGTTACGGCTGAGAACGATTCAATATTCAAAAGGCCCCGCTATGCTTAATTAACTCCCAAAAGCGCTTTTCTCTGCTGTGATTACTATATTTATAATGAGCAAGACGAAGTTCAGTTCATCAACAAGTGTTTAAAGAGACCGGGCAAACAAACTGCATTTCTAACTAACTTCATGTAGTTTCGTTGACGTTTTCTTTTTTCTTCAAAAATAACTGGTATTAACTTGGAAGCGGGTATCTATTTTTTAACTAGTATCTTTATCAATTTGTCGCCAACATCTTTCTTCAGGTCACCTGTTGCTGGCTTCAACTTACACTTGAGTTCGAGAAGTTCGCATCCCTAGGTCAAATTGGCCAGCAAGTTCAAGGTTTTCAATCCGATTAAAAAACTTCTGTCAGGAAGCCGACACCCCATAAAACTCCAACGGACATCAAATTTTCAGATTTGTAACTGTTAAACAAACTTAAGACTGAGTTGATATTTTTACTGATCTTGTTTGCATCTTGTCGGCAGCCTTCGATGGCGCACAATACGGAATGACAGTGCTTTTTTTGTTTTTAACAACATCGCAATTGCAACACAGTATTGACTTTCGTTTTTTAGACACTTTGCTGATAACAATAACAATAGTTGGGTCGCTGTGAAATGACTTAGAATTTACTTCTGTTTATGTCACCTGTTGGTTCTTTTGTGCACAAATACGGTCAAACGTCTTGATTTGATCATTTTGTGGGTGTGATGTGCGCACGGTATCAATATTCTGACTACGTGATTCAGGGTTAGCGAACCACTTCCTTTCTGAAAATTCCGATGAACAAAAAACATGCGTAATATGAAATCGAATTTTCAAGGAGACTCAACAAAGCCATTCATGGTGAAAGAATAAATAATTTCGAGCTGGTTTCTCTCGAGAGTTACACGATCGTGTCCAAAATGCGCTGAGATCTTGACAGTCAACAGGCACGGCCCCCCGGCGCGAAATCGAATTCAATTGCTCCCTGAGAAATTTATAATAATTTTGACTGACTGTGTCTGAAATGAACAATCAGCCACCTGATCCATGACGTCACAAACCATTCAAAGCTCCTAAAACACCAAGGGAAGATTCAGTTTTGGAATGTGGTTAGCCAAGCACGACTAACTTTCTCAAACGACCAACAAAACACTTCTCACGACTGCTTGCCAAGCAAAAATGCCCAGAGCTTTTTTGGTGAAGAAAAAGGCAGAAAAGATTAAGAAGATACAGACGAAATTCCTTTTAACTAGTGCAGAGAATGGTAAGCCAATCTTGCTCGAACTAGCATCCACTATCTGATGTTGCACTTGTTTCGCGAACAAGTGCAGCGGCGAATCTGCTCGTATAATTACAGTCATTTTCGCGGAACATTCTCTTTAATATCTCCCGCTAATTTGGCAATTTCTTCACCTCGAACTTGTAGCCCAGTATAAATTACCAACTGCCGTGCATTTCTGAACACTTGCTTCATAGCGACAGTGAAAAGAAAAATAGCAGTTAATCTCTCAATAAGTAATGATCGCCATGTGTTTTTCTTTCGCTCAACAGGCTATTTGAACGACTGGGAAACTACCAGTTCGCCAGCTCAGGTTTCCATTTCGGTACCACACGAAAACATCTCTCCACGATCATGGGACAGCAGAAAATTTACCTACCCTTCAGAAGTAACCACTCTACCTCACTCGGGCAAAAGTGAACTCAGCGAAGCAGGAAAAACCGTGTTTGATTTTGACAACAGTCCGGCAGAGATTCAAAACAGCACTGAGATGACCCCGGGGCAAATGCAGAATGCACGAAGCCAACTTAACTGCCAGAGTTGCAGTAAAAATTTTTTCACGGTTCAAGCGTTGACAAAGCACCAAACTCTACACAACTGTGCAACCTTGTCCCACAGCAACACTAGTAAGAAAGCGTTTCACTGCAAATATTGTGACAAGTTGTACGTGTCACTTGGGGCGCTTAAAATGCATATTCGCACTCATACTCTGCCGTGTAAATGCAAGATTTGCGGCAAGGCTTTCAGTCGACCGTGGCTACTGCAGTGTCATATCAGAACACACACGGGCGAAAAACCTTACCAGTGTAACACCTGCCAGCGTGCATTTGCTGACCGCTCTAACCTTCGAGCGCATCTCCAAACACATTCTGACGTTAAAAAATATTGCTGCACCCGTTGCTCGAAGTCATTCTCAAGGATGTCTCTTCTTTTAAAACACGAGGATTCTGGATGTCCTGCGAGCTCATAAAGCGGGCGACACTCAACTCACCTGTGGTTTAAAGAAAACAATAAGCTGTTCTATATTGTGCCGTTGCACACCAAAGACAAGATAGAATATGTGAAATCTGACATCTATTGTTCTGTTATTGTAATAAACTTCTTTAGCGAGAGTTTGTTATCGAAACATAGCTAGCTTTATTTCAGAGAACTCTGATTGACTGTGTTTCTTGTGCGTTAAGCAGTTCCATCAAAAACAAGAGTTAAAAGATTGGACTCAAAAAGTCACAAAAACACGTAAACTGTGCTTGCAGAAAAATCAGTTGGCCGAATGAGAAACCAGCTGTAAATTTATGACGATTTGAAGTTGTGACTTGAGAAAGATAAGTATTGTATAGGAATGTAAATGATAGACAGATATTTTCTTAACTCCAGGGATGATAATTTATTTCTGTAAATCTGATATCATTCTGATTTGTAAATAGCTGCGTCGCTTGAATTGAATATCTTGTATATGTAGAATATAGGTCTAGAGATTATTTGAAAAAAGAATTTAAATTAAAAGAAAACTTGCGAACAAACACGTCCCGGCTGAATTTTGACGCGCAGCAATAAAACGAGATTACGAAGCGCTTTGCTTTATTAATAGGCGTTTGTGACGATGAATTTCTGCTCAGTGCGGCAGGGATTTTGTCTCACGGAGCGGTAAGTTTATTTGGGAGGTAATAACGGAACACTAATTGACTTAACTTTGATAAGGAAAAAATGAAAATACAGTCAAACTCCAAGGTCAACCACTCGGGAGCAAGCTTTGTTTACAAGTGTTAAAATTTTGGTCTCCAATCAAGATGCATGAATAGTAATTGTGTATAATTCTATTCAGAACCAAATTACAAGCAGAGTGACATTAAGCTAAAGTCTTTACACGCGGCAAGTTAATGACAAGTGCATGACTGGATTGCGTGGCGTTTGAAATCAGCCGCTCACGTACCAAAAATGTTCTTTAATTTGCAATCACGGGTTTTTTCCTCAACTTACAAAAAGTATCACTTGACAATCCTTTCGAATGTAAATCAAACAATTTGTGGGGTATGTGATGTTTTGATGAAACGACCTGAAACAAAGCCTGTCTTCAACTTAAAGTCCTTCAATAAACTTGATTATATCATTACACAACAGGTTCTTTTGATCAGATGGCAGGTTGATGTCTCCGCCAATCAGCAGACGTTATAAATTCAGTTGACCAATCACACGACACCAACCTGTCGCCAGGAGAAGCCCCCTTGCCCGTGGCATTGAATAATTCTATCACACGGACAGGTCAAAAAACAACTCTTTGCTTTTCTTTCCAAATGATTTTGAACTAATTAGTGGAACTCGGAGATTTTGGCATGAATGTTGGCCTTTCTCCAGATGTTGATAAGGCAAGAGTGTTGAGAATAAAAGGCGTCATGTCTTAGCTTTCCAGAACAAAACTATATTTGCGTTCAGCTTAACTGGCCGTGTCAACACAAAATTTGAAGAATGCAACAACATCAGACTCGTGTTTTCTTCACATAAAATTAACCTGCTATTGACGGCTTCAATGTACTCACAGTTAAAGCCAATACACGGTCTCTTCAGTATATATTGTTTGCTCTTTTCAAGTGACAATTCGTATCAGTTTTTTTAGGTTAAAGCTAAATTAAAGTAAGTCTTATAAAATCAAAAGCTAAGAGTAAGAGTATTGAAGTGACAAAATTCTACTAACCCTATCAAACGAGATGTAGTTTTCTAATTAAACTAAACTACAAATCATAAAGGTCGAGACTATCAGGCCACATTCTTGGTTACTCCGAAAGGATATTAACTCGTATGGGGTACTGCGGTTATACACTTGAATCAAACACATGTTAAAAAGTTCTCTTCAAGGCTATCAAGCAAAAACATTTCTCAAGGCTCATCAAACAAAGAGCTTCTCGAAATCTGACCGACAGTCTGTAAATGGGCGTCTGCTTCTCGAAATGGCCCGAGATTGTGTTTCATTATCTCTGACTTAATACTGCTTGCAAAGAGTAAAGAGGAAAACACATTTAATATTTTGAATTGATTGTTATTAGTACAAGCGACGCGACTTTCCGCTCATGCTGAAGCTAAGGCAATTAGGATAAAAGAAAGCATAAAGAACAAACACGTCACGTCATAAACATGTGATGAAAATGGAAGTTCTAAGTTTAAATATAAAAAATCAAAAGATAAGAGACGACCTACAAAATATCGAGTACCTGACAATGATTGATATATGCGTATAGCCGCAGTTTTTATTTCTGACAAAATTATTCCAGTCGTCAAACAACTGAACAAAAGGTGAAAAGTTTTACCGCTATGGTGAACAAAGCTTTTGATAAGACTTGCTGAACAAACCGAATTAAGACATTTTTGGTAATAAATGCAGTGGTATGGAAATCCAATATTCTGTTGCCAGTAACATGTTGAGCAAATGTTAAAAACAGACTCCCGTAGCGTGAGAAAGATCTAGATGCTTGATCGAACAAACAAACAGGGTGCTTCGATCGAATAAGTCCCGACTAAGCTGTTTTCCTCAAACGAAACACCGCGGCTAAGCTTTGTAACTCCCTCTAACAGCGTTTTAGGAGTAATTACCAAATCAAGATAATAGCAAGTATCACCTGGTTCGCTTCAAGGCTTCTTGAGGGCCCCTCGAGATTATCAAAAACTACAACCTGTTACTCGCCTTTTTTCTAGACCGCCGAATTGTGTCTAATGATTTCACTGCACGTAATCACACGCGGTCTGAAGCTGCGTGAAGGCAGACAACACTTCAGACCTTAATGTACAATGAACATCAGGTGAGAGTAGAACAATCATCGATGTTGGAAAAACTAACGCCGGATTACGATACACTAACGGTTTGAACACGGAATTACCCTCTTCTGAATCGCGCTCCTTTGGGCTGTAAAGCCAACGTGGTGGTTTTGAGTTTTTTTTCCCTGTAAAGAACGAAATTGTTTAAAAGACAAACGAAACGGAAAAAGAAAAACAGAATAAACATTTAGTTCGTGTTAATCGATTGAATCGACCCAGTATTACTTGCCGGCCGAGATGAAGTACAAATGTCACGTTCACGAAAGCAGAAATCAATGCTTCATAAATAACTTTCGTTGGGTTAGCTGCTATCAGAGTTTGTCCGTAAACTGACTTGGTTGAAATCCATAACAGGCTTGCAGTTGACAAGACACAAAGTTTTTCAGAGAAAACTAAATACAGCACCCCTCTAGGAAACGTAAATCAGTGATTAACGCGATAATCACTCTTTCAAGATGCAACGTAATTTAACGTCAAGTATGTTTGCTCCATTAACCAGTATGAACAAAGAAAAACAACCGTTAAACGCATTTCGAATAAATTTTAACTCGTCAAAAATCTTGTGAATTCTTCTGAACCACCTTACCCTTGGTTTTGGTTGTTTCTGTAAGAAAGTTTAGCTGAGGATGTTCATTTAGGGGCTGAGGTTGATGTTCTTTTAGGGGCTGAGGTTGATGTTCTTTTGGGGGCTGAGGTTGATGTTCTTTTAGGGGCTGAAGTTGATGTTCTTTTGGGGGCTGAGGTTGATGTTCTTTTAGGGGCTGAGGTTGATGTTCTTTTAGGGGCTGAGGTTGATGTTCTTTTGGGGGCTGAGGTTGATGTTCTTTTAGGGGCTGAAGTTGATGTTCTTTTGGGGGCTGAGGTTGATGTTCTTTTAGGGGCTGAGGTTGATGTTCTTTTAGGGGCTGAGGTTGATGTTCTTTTGGGGGCTGAGGTTGATGTTCTTTTAG
>JAOBAT010006993.1:0-10563 GCA_026413305.1 Hydrozoanthus tunicans
TTCTGTAATTATAAATGAAATGTATACTACTGCAAATAGTGCAAAAATAAATGAATCTGAATCTGAATCTGAATCTAAACTTGTTCATTGAAAAGTATGTGCTCTAGTCTGGCAAATTCTCTTAGAAACCAGGGATTGAAAGGGTCAAGTGACATCATTAATAAATACTAATTAAAGTAACTAATGAGCACTATCTTGCTTTTCGATTATTTCAGCTGGAACTGTCCTCAAACCAGACATCAAGGCAGATCTTACACTTCTGTCTTATTTGAAGGAGATGGGTGAGTAAGGGTTATAAATTATACTTAGTGGCTTCAAACTCAACTTAGTGTAAGCAAAGTTAATGTTTTGAGACACTTGCTAAATTGAAACTGTTGTTAAGAGGTGTTTTCAAACTTTGGAAAGGCTTTTTCTCTTTTTTTTCTTTTTTTTTCCCAGCAATTAGATTATTGTAGAGTTAAACAAATAAGGGAAACATCAAATTTGCATTTGACAAACAAAAAATTAAGTGTTGCACCATTTCCAGTCCCAGCTTCCCCATCCCCCTCTCCCTGCCTTTCCATCCATAACTTGTTGTGTTACTACTCTTTTATTTCATTGCAATGTGCAGGATATGATGTTAAGGTAGCAGAGAGAGCCCTCATTGCAACTTGCAACAAAGGAGTTCAGCCAGCTATGGATTGGTATGCACAGCTAAATAACTAAGAGTTTTGACTAATAATACACCACTACAAAGTACATGAAAAATGAAGTTCAATTCCTAATTCCCTTTTGACAAAGGATCTTGAAGTATTTAGTTATAACACATTCATTTCATTCAAAAGAGTGTAGTTTAGTGCATAGTTAGTAAAAAAGTTTATGTGTTGATTTTTAAGGATTACCCAGAATCCCTCTGTATTCAGTGAAGTGGAAAAGGCATCCGAAAGTCTGGAAGCAGTAGCAGAAATGACCCCGTCATCTTCCACAGCAGCTTCCACCAGTGCAGCAGCCCGGCTAGGACTGACCTCCTCTGGGGTAAGTGGAGTATCAGGTTAGGACCGACCTCCTCTGGGGTAGGGGAGTAGCAGGTTAGGACTGACCTCCTCTGGGGTAAGTGGAGTATCAGGTTGAACTGACCTCCTCTGGGGTAAGTGGAGTATCAAGTTAGGACTGACCTCCTCTGGGGTAAGTGGAGTATCAGGTTAGGACTGACCCCCTCTGGGGTAAGTGGAGTATCAGGTTGAACTGACCTCCTCTGGTGTAAGTGGAGTATCAGGTTAGGACCGACCTCCTCTGGGGTAAGTGGAGTATCAGGTTGAACTGACCTCCTCTGGGGTAAGTGGAGTATCAGGTTGAACTGACCTCTTCAGGGGTAAGTGGAGTATCATGATAGGACCAACCTCCCCTTGGGTAAGTGGAGTATCAGGTTAGGACTGACCTCCTCTGGGGTAAATGGAGTATCAGGTTAGGACCGACCTCCCCTTGGGTAAGTGGAGTATCAGGTTAGGACTGACCTCCTCTGGGATAGGGGAGTATCAGGTTAGGACTGACCTCTTCAGGGGTAAGTGGAGTATCATGATAGGACCGACCTCCCCTTGGGTAAGTGGAGTATCAGGTTAGGACTGACCTCTTCAGGGGTAAGTGGAGTATCAGGTTGAGACTGACCTCCTCTTGGGTAAGTGGAGTATCAGGTTGGCACTCATAGTGAAAATCAGTCCGATAACTCTGAACTTATATGGAAAGTTATTTTACTCTGTTTTCCTTGGCCAATCAAGGCTCGCAATTTTGTTATTGGCCCTAGAAATTTAATTTGCCATGCAGTAATACAAATTAAGCCTACTCAAAGATGCTTTTTTTATGTTTAGCCAGCCCCAGTTTCAAGGTACCAAAAGACTCTCAATGAAAGGCACAAGTTTCAAGAAAAGCTTCGCCTAGAAGCAATTGAAGCTGCAAAGTAAGTTTCTAGCATTTCCCTAAACTCTAATTACTGTAGAATGAAAGCAGTGAGCTTATGAGCCAAGTGATTAGATAGGGGTGGTCAATGGTAAATCTGAGATAGTCCAAGATGCAGGAGAACCTTTCAAATAATATCGCAGCTCAAGACTTCTGAAAGCAATGAATTATCTGAGACAGAGACTTAAACTACTGAGACATCAAAGAAATTTTAAACAAAGTCGAGATTTTGAGCTCTGACGGAAACACTGAGATGCAAGTCATTTTGTGAGAAGATGCGAGACAGTTGAGACATGATTTTGAGAACAAGTTGTAATTTAAAGACTTCTACACAGACTTCTGACATTACCCCTTCAGGTGTACATTTAACAAAAAATGCAAACTTGTGACACACTTCTAGTCTCTTGCTCCTATTTGATAGCCACATTAACAAATCCATGGTGCTGAGTAACAGAAATGCAAGGTCAGCTGTCAATTTGAGTTGGTGAACTGATTGATTTGTAGGCTTGCCAAACAAGAGGAGAAACTTCATAAGAAGTACCTGTTGAAAGACATGGAAAATGAAAAACAAGAAAAGAAGGAAAAGGTAGTTCTGTAAGCAAGAGTTTATGAAAGGTTTATAAATGGATAAAATGTATTTAGCATCCCTTCATTTTTATTATTATTATTATTTTAACATCATGTTCTGGCTGTTGTCATTGCTGTCTTTTCTTCTGTTAGGCGAGTCATAACAAATGTTTAAGGGCTAACAGAATTCTCTCTTCTTCACATTTCCAACACTTTCCTGAATATCCTTGCAGTTCCCAACAAAACAGTCTTTCGCATTACTCCAACATTAGATGTTATCCCTAGCTTTTCAATCCTTCTATCAAATCCTTTGATAACACTTCCCTTTATTATCACCATTATTATTATTACTATTATTGTTATTATCATTATCATATGGAGTCCTTGTTGGTTGTTTAAACTCAGGTTGTTCCCCATTTCCAGTGGAAAGGCCTTGCTCAAAGTTGTATATCATACCTACGTATGCCATTCAGGAACAACATGTATGGTATTATTGTTCATGCTCTTCATGTATTTGGTTTAATCCTATTATTGGCCCTGTCAACACCTAAGGTAGAACAAGCGAGACTTGTAAAGACAGCTGGACAAACACTGGCTGGACAAGAGGATGCTGACTCAACTGTTGTTACAACCAAAGCTGCACCTGGTTCTACGGCAGAGCTTAGGATTCGCATGCCTGAAGGCCAGGTAGGTGGGTTCATACTACTTATCCAGTGTTCAAGCGAGCTAAAGGAAAGGCAGGGCGCCCTATCACAGAACACAACAACTGCTGTTTCTGCTATCTGCACTCTGGTTGGGCAGTTATAAAGCATACAATCACTATGTCAACAAAACTGCTGAGTCATCTTTTTGGCTCAGAACTATATTGTTTCAAGCAAAAAGCTCAAGAACTCTAAAACATGAAGTTGAAGCGTCAAAATACTTTGCATTATAACCATAACTTTATTATTATAATGATAAGTCTGAGGAAAGTAATACGGCACAGCTTTAACATTTCCTGATAAGTAGAACAAAGAAAATTATCCTGGTTGAGGGTTCATTACTGAGGCATATTGATAATTGAAAAATAATGATGATACAGAAATGTATTCGCTCTAGTAGATTTTTACAATTCAGTAAGATATATCAATAAAAGACGAAAGAGAGTTCCATATACAAGCCTGGAAACCAAAATTACTCTTAAGTTTTTTTAGCCAGTCTCTAGTAGATTTGAGTTTTAAAAACAATGTCGAGAGACAGAATTAACAAAAAGGAAATTTAATGTACTATGAAAAGAGAGTGAAAAGTATTTTAGCATCTATCAGGAACTTTGTTCAAAGTGTTAATAAAGTTTCATTAGGCCTTATGCATGTTTACATCAAACACCACAAAGCCTCGCTTTCGAATCACGAAAGTGTGAGTATTTCATAAATCAAATCCCAAAGCGCCCAGAAATGAAAAAAAATTCCTTCATGAACACGGCTTGCACATGCAAAATGTTCACTCCTATTTCTTGAATACGAAGCTTGGGGTGAAATTGACTAGTTTGACGTCAATATACATAAGGCCTGTTGCTTTAATCCGTTGAAAACGTTTTGAGGTGGGTTGGAATATGTTTCCACTGAAAGGACAATCGCTTTTTACTAAAGTTAGTTCGGACCTTGGTCAGATGTATGTTTTCTCGAGAGAACGTAATGCGACAAGGGTTGTACTACTTTTCATGTGTGCTTTATGTAGTGTGTTTATACACACTGCCTCGTGTTGATTCTTACAAATACTTAACTGCATAATCTTAAAGTGCATACAACGCAACAACTTTCTTTGGATCAAATCATAACCCAGTCCCCTAAAACGCGGTCGTGAACCAACAAAACTTGAACTTCAAATGTGTATAAAAAATCGAGAACACGACCGATTTCAAAAATTCGTTTCTTAATCGTCCTTAGTTTCCAAACACTTTAAGTGGTTACAAAAATGATTGTTAGTGTTATAGGCACTTTAAAGCACGAAGCTGCCTCAGATCATTCATAAGTGACATTTAACATGTTTTTCTCTCCAGGTCTCTGTGGTGACATTGCCTAAAGAGGAAAAGATTTACTCCTTGTATCAGTAAGTTTGCTTAACAATAATCATGATAACGTCTTTATTGGCCGAGGGTAACACTTAATAGCTGGGCTAATGAGTTTGTGGCGCTCTAGCTTCTGCTTGGTCAGTGCCTCGCCTTTTAAGGTCAATAATTTTTTTTGTTTATTGAAATTTCTGTTGTTAAAGCAAAACAGTTAAACAGCTAAATCACTCTAGAAGCTTATCTATAGAAAAACTCACAATTAAGAATCTAATTACTAAAAACCTGTTAGGCTATTCAATATACAAGAACCTGTTTAGTCTAAAATGATTTAGACGGTTTTTATTTTCTACATTTTGAAGAAAATTGTGTGTAATTGGGTAGAAAAGTCGTTTAACAACGGGGCTTCTACTGCCTTCCTATTAGGTAATCTTACAGTTGTATAGGATATCAGTAATTCGTTAGAGCTGCGTTTAACTCGGACGAGTGAAGTGTTTCAAGTACACGTGTGTTATGTTATGAAGGAGGTTTGATAATGTGATCAGTGGTAACTTTTTTTTCTTCTTTATTATATCTGTTTTACATAGATATTTGTTTGGTAGATAAAACGCATGCATAACTATATGTTTCATGCAATGGCTCGTACAAGCGGTCAGGGTGAATGAATGATCATTTGTAAAAAAAATATAACTACTTATTCTGCTAGATTTTGTAACAAATTGTTTAAACGAAGCTATGCTAGTAGATTGTTACAATAGAAGACATCTTCAGAGTGGAAGTGAGGAATTACAGACATTACTTGAGCCCGACAACCAATCACATTACAATTTAATACTCATATACCAGACTATGTTAATATTCAGCTGTTGCGCTGTTTCTCACTTGACTCTGAAGATGACTTTTGTACAGGCTGTCCAAACGTTAATCACTGACATGGACAGCAGTTCTTCTCAGGACCACACTAACCCGGACAATCTCACCATACGATCTACTGTTACTCCTGGATTCAAACCGTTTACCGTTGTACAACATCTGTTGCAGGCATGTCTGCAGACGTTCAGCTATGAAAACAGAAGACTTCGTGATAATCACAACCCATCCACATGCTGTCCTTGACAACATGGACGTGTCTCTTGAAAGTGCAGGTACAAACACGATGTGCAGATAAAAAGGGCGTGGTATCTTGCACGTGTTAGTTTAGTTTTTGGGATCGATCAAGCTCTTGCTGTGCGTGTTAAGAAAAGTTGTTTTTGTCTAATAAAAGCATGATCAAATAACCTTATGGCTGCTAAAAAGATAAACCTTTGCAAAAATCCATCACATGGTACAACATTTGCCGTAATGCCAAATGGGCAAAAAATAAAGAGAATTACTGATGAATGAACGGATAGATAACTTATATCTCACCAATTGATGGGGCGCCTAATTAAAGACCTTTCTTTTGTATTTATTATGCTACTTGTATTTGAAAAGCCCTGTTATAAACCTGGGGCGAAAAGCAAACTGGTTTTGATTGTAGCGGCTTCTTTCGCTTTAACACGACCGCACTGTTTATAGTATCGGATTTGTTTTCTGTTTACCGATAGGACTAGTACCGCGGGCGGCACTTATTGTTCAGCGGAAGGACCAGCAGGGACACGTGACTCTAGGGGAAGGAAAAGGTTAGTGAAAGTTAAAACCTATTTCGCAAACTCATGTTTTGGCAATTAGTAATTATACAATTAACAGCACTTACTAGTTTTGTGTTTTGCTTGTAAGTTAGTGTGTGTTGTAAAGGAAATACAAAACATTGACGAGCTAGGAATTATACAAATGTTACAACACCTAACAGTTTTATGTTTTTGCTTGTATATCAGTGTGTGTTGTTAAGGAAATACAAAGCATAGATGAGTGGCAGAGCCTTGAAACGGACGTGAAGGACAAACTGGTGGTAGTTGAACTTTACGTTCCTTGGTAAGTAGAGTTCAACTTGCATTTAGTATCGGTTGTTTCATCAGGAATGGAAGTTAAACCATCTATTTTGCCTTCTCCCTGCAAGTGCCTTGTATCATAGGTGTGCTAAAAACTCAAGCTACACGGGTCAGAAGAAGGTCGATTGTTGAGTTCAGGCGAATCCAATTTATGTATGTTCACACCAGACACACAAACTCAAGCGCACTTCCATTCACTCTTTGAAATTTGTGCATGAAGCAAGCGAAAGAAAGGAAATTTCCTTTTTTTTTCGTCTGCGTCTGTAGTGTGAACGCGCCTTAACTGTTGGGCTGTATACGTTTCATTTAGAATAGGCCAGTGTTCACTTTTCATACATTTTATGTCATTTTTACTTGAAGGTTTTGTTTGTCCGCAATGAAGCATAGTTCGGAAAAGGCCTATTTTCATCAATTTTTATACTTGTTGGTGCCACTTATTGAATTAAAAAACGATATTTTCAGGTAGTTGTTTAGATGTCTTTTTTAAGTTTGTCTTTCTTTGAATGAAATCTTTTTCAGGCTCAAACTGTCGATTTCGAAGGATAACTTTTGGTTTTATTACTCATTCTGAAGGTGTTCCAACTGTCGCGGAATCTCGGACGCATTCGAATCTCTGAACGGAAAGTACGCTATGAACAGTCAAGCCATGTTTGTTCGTGTCAACGTGGAAGAGTTTCGGGTAAGTTGAATAGACGAGATTTTGTTTACATTTTGGCCTCATTAGCACAATCACTCTTCTTTTCCCATTCTCTGAAAATATGAGATAGATGTGCTGAGAAATCGTTCAAATATGTGATTTTCAAAACTATGGTTCATTATCGTTCTTGCCTCCAGTAATTTTGCATTTTTTGAGTTGTGATTTCTTCTTTGAAACTACACTACACGGTGGAAGCAAACGGTTATTTGGGGCACAATGGAAATGTTAATAGGTCATTATGTGTTGTTAACCAGAGAACTATAGAAAAGCAAATTATAGGAAGGGGGAAGTGCCCCCACGGGCCCAACCCTCCGGGTTCGCCGCCCATGATGTTCGTTCACTTAAATTTCATTTGATAAGCATTCTCAAGTTTAAAGTCAGTTGTTGTTTATCTCTGTTCTTTCTACGACTTAAGTTGTATGCTAATGGAGGAGAATGTAAACAATGACGTCAGCAGAAACTCGACTATAGATTCTAGTGAAAGTCACCTTCCGCTAGCGCCCAAGTTATCAAATAATGTTCTTATCGACTTATTTAGATACTCAAGTACCAGCAGCAAGTCAGCTCTTTCCCTACCTTCAATTTAGTCTGGAACGGAAAGGTAAATAATGAATTTATATGAATTCTAATGTTAACTCCATTCTAATGTTAAAAACTTTTTCTAAACCAAGGCAGCCCATTTTGATAAGAACCCTAAATTTTTCGAAATTTTGGAAATACTGATTGGATTTGTTTTTCTTAGTTGGTTTTTAGTTGGAAAGTAAGAAAGAAGAATCGAATCAAATTAAAATCCCGGTAACTATAATTGGCCGAACTAGCGGGGTTTTAAGATGACAGCTGTGTTCGAATATCAAACATGATAATTGTTTGCCTCACCGCAGCGCGAGAACAAATTCTCACAAAAACTTGACGCACATGAGAGGAACTGGCAGAGATCGCTAGCTGTTTCATCTCGTGTGCGCCCGGTTTTTATATAAGATAGACTTAGAGCTAGAGGCCTGGATTTTTCTCGAATATGCGGATAATTCAACTGTAATTCTAACGCTGCCTGGCTGGCTGAGTTCGTATTGCGCCCAGATTGCAAAATTGTCAGTTCCTTTGCCCAGAGATCGAAATCCAAGCGGGAGAGGAAATAGACGCGTGGCTGTCTGTGCGTCCATTTCCTTTCCCCAGGCTTCAATTCGATGAACGCGCTGGGATTTTTGATCTCCGGCGAAGGAAGGGACTGTTTTGAAGTCAATACGGCGCCACTCTGCTGTGCAAGAGCCCCGGGGTCGCACCCTAGTTGGCTCTCACTCTGGGACTTGAAAAAACTAAGGAGAAGGAACTGAATTTGTTCGAGCATCTTGAAATGGTTAGATTTTCGCGTCTTCTCCGATGAGGAAAAAACGTTTTTCATTTAAAAGGTGTTTGACAACTACTTCGAAAGTTGACTCATGGTTTAACCGAAGCTTATTTTCTGGAAACAAAGTTTGTAAGACGCATATGGAGGCACGCACAGAACAACGAGTTATTCTTTGTTAGTTAGAATTGAGGGTCATTTACTGTCACCAGGTCGTGGATACCGTGGAAGGACCGGATATGGCAAAACTGGAACAGTTGATTACCGCCAACTTGAGTGGTCCCCGTGTGGTATCAGGAGAAGATGAGGATGATCAAATGGGCGAAGACTTTGTCGATCCAAGATGAAGGGTAAACCCGTGACTGGCGTTGTTTTGTGATGTCAAAGGAGGACCACGTGACAGTAATGGCGGATGGCGAAGACGAGCAACGAACTACTCACCTAAATAACAAACTCTTTCATTCCCGGGTCAAAGTGCCCAGAAAACGCCACGTAAGGGTTTAAAAAGTTGGTATGTTGAAACTTTGCTTAAGGAAACAAACGTTTTTTTGTTAGTTTTACATTTTTAATAGGATACCATTATAAGAGAAAGTACGGATCTATTTAGGGAGAAACTAGCAAAACAACGACAAGGGATTTTATGCCAGTTGACAGCAGAAACCCAGAGCTAACAGAAAACAACACTCATGGGAGATTGATTACTTCAAGCTACCATCGTCAGAAACTGCATGTTACACAGGCATATAACGTGCGGTAGTTTGGGACAAGGGGTTTCTAGCAGCATGAAAGTGCGGTCCTTTGGGACACGAGACTCGTAGCAGCATTTAACGTGTGGCCCTTAGGGACATGGGACTCGTAGCAGCATATAACGTGCGGTTCTTTGGGACATTGGACTCGTAGCAGCATATAATGTGCGGTCCTTTGGGACAAGAGACTCGTAGCGACATATGACAATGCGCAAGGGTTCATTTACGTCTTTCTCTCCTTTTTTGGCGAGAAACTTGATCTTGTCTATGGTCCAAAATAAGAAGAAAAATATGTTAATGAACCCTTGCAGTGCGGCACAATGCGTCAGCAGTGTAAGCAAAACTGGTCGACAAATTTGTGAAGTTGACGCCATCTTGAAAACAACAATTTATAAATTGCCTACCGGTCCAAGAATGTCTCGGCCTTTGTTTGCCCACCTTATGGATTGGCCAAAGATTGCTACTAAATGATCACGTTATATCCATGGTGTTCAATCGACGAAAAGACAAAAAAAGAATATTGTTTAATGGATAGCATGGCGGCGTAAAAGAACCTGTTTATTAGTTGAAGTTAGGCATGTTAGTTATTTTAAACAGTTTCTCATCTTCTATGCCAAATAAGGTCATCTTATTGAATAGTTGTTATAAAAGAAAAGATAACTTAAATTCCAAATATTTTCTTGAATGGATCTCGATTGAGATATTAAAAGAAATATTTTAGTATCGTCTGGAGCTTTTTCTTTATAGTTTGTTATTTCAACAAACTACAAAAAAGCACAGGATGAGGACAAGATCAGTCAAACACACCATTTTACGTTTTCACTTTTAATTCTTATACTTTAGTAAAAAAAGAAGGCAAAATGCGCACAGCGGGTCGTTACACGCTATCAGCGCCTTGCCAAATTTATTCTATACATTCATGTTTGTTATTGTCTGAAAAAAGGCTAATTCAATTCTGCAAAGCAACTTTGAGAAATTAACGGAATCCAAAGTATTCAGTAAAAAGTTTCATATTTACCGAAAAGCTCTAATGAACTCCTGGGAATTATTCATTTTTAGACTGTGCAGACGGGTGGGGCCTTGAAAAATGTCGGTAGCTAGGTTTTGATAGCATCTAGTAACCGTGCTGTTTTGGTGTTATAACCAGCATTGTTCTACAAACTGCAACAGGTAAGAAAAACTGAAATACATGAAGTTTGAGGTTAAGAGTAATATATTCTTTATACACCCTACGTTTGGCTCCTTTCGCCTTATAGAGTTGGGGG
>JAOBAT010007004.1:0-10563 GCA_026413305.1 Hydrozoanthus tunicans
AACTGGTACTACTGGAAGAGTAACTACTTCTCTATGAAGAGAGCGACAATGACAATACGTTCCTAATATTATTGATGTACACTTGTAAAAAGAGATGAACTGGTACTACTGGAAGAGTAACTACTTCTCTATGAAGAGATCGACAATGACGATACGTTCCTAATATTATTGATGTACACTTCTACAAAGAGATAAACTGGTACTTCTAGAAGAGTAACTATCTCTCTATGAAGAGATCGACAATGACGATACGTTCCTAATATTATTGATATACATTTGTACAAAAGGATAACTGGTATTACCGGAATCGCAACAGCCTAACAGGCAACACAAACCTTAAGTGTAGTAAAGTGATGAGATATAACTAAATTAAATATACGCCTAACAACTGTTTAGAATGTTAAACTGCTTTATGCATATCTAAATGGTTGTTTTGATTAGTGTGTTTTTTGCTGTTTTGCAACGAGCCAAAATCCAGCCTAGTTAACCAACAATGCGTTGTGTGTACACAAAAGTTCAAAGATAATATCCTTTGTGTGATGCCAAGTATATGGGGATATAGGATAACCCGCCCTTCGTTCGAATTCCAACCTATCGAAGAACTTCGGCTCCAGGGCCCCTCCGATGGGAAACACCTCAAAAGTCACTACCACCCAGTTGAAGCAGCGGAAATGGGTAGCAGTTTCAAAAACAATCTTTATATTTATTCATCATTTATTGCATGCCATTCTTTGTATTCAACCTTGATTTTGTTCTTTTGCCGTTGAGATTGACTTTACTCTGCTTTCGTTGTTATTTTATCAATGTGTTATAGGCGAACAGTTTTACGAACGATTTTATTTACATGTAATGAAGTAGTGAAAGTAATTTGACCTGACGATGTTGTCCTGATGACAACGAAACGTTGTCTAATCCTAGCGTTCTTATTAAAATTTATCTCACTCAACGTTGTTGTTTTTATTTCTTTGTTGTTTTATTGTTCATCTTTATATTCGTGGGAAGAAGCTCATTCCTATGCATTCCCAAGGTAAATACTTCTATTCCCTACTAATATTTTTTTTAATATTCCAAGTATTCTTTCGCGCACTTTATTGAAATATTTCGTGTTTAGTATATCTTTCAGGCAATTATTCAATATTCCTCAGTATTCCGCTTCGACCCCCGACGTTATTAATGTTTATTCATTAGCATTAATGCAGCCATTCCTTTGGATATTTCCCGAAAAAAAACAATGCACATTTTCATTTAACCGAATTAATAGCATTTATAAGAAAGCAACCCGGCTTAGACGAATTGTGGTAGGAAGTAAGCTGTGTTTTGAAAGGCTCTGTTGTTGAACAAATTGATGTTTTATGTCCCTCTGTGGCTATCAAGGATAACTGTTTTCTGCTGTATCTTTTTCACTTTTGAAAAATTGAAGCCAAAAAGAAACACAGGGATCAGTTTAGAACACACAACCGTATCCGGCAGCAAATTTATACTTTCTTATAAATAAAGCTTTGTCTGCGTGTCTGTGTTGCTCCAAATGCAATATTTCTGAACCAATGTAATGAAAAATGCTATGAACTCAATATTGGCCGTAATCGCGTTGTCACTCGATGTGATGCCATCAGTAACAAATCAAACCTTTAACGATGAATATCTCAGGAAATTAAACTTTGACAAAGGCAGTCGCGATTCAACGGTGTCTCTCGTCTATGTTTTTCGTATTTTACCGCATTTGTAACACTATTTTTTCACTTCAAAGAGTCCTGTTGAAATTAGCCTTGATTGACGAAAAAAAACTGATTGTTGAGGTACCCATGCTTGTTTAGGAGAAACTTTATGAAAACTGGCAAAACATGTCACTGTTTTTCCCCATTTCCGAGGGGAGACTAGAACAAACAACCCCATATATTATCAATGAAGGTTACTATTTTTTGCATTAATTTTTCTGCTTGTGCTCAAAATTTACTAAAATATGATTAAAATGTGTAAACAACTTAAAATTTTTAACTATGCGCGATGCAAAATGGAAATGAACTCAATCAGGTGTGCTACACAAGATGCTAAAAAATCCCGGTCGCAAAATCCATCTCACTCTCAGCCATCAGAACGGATGACGAACTACAGCCACGATTTACAAAAGCTAGGCAAGATACTATTTAAAAAAATAAAAAGATTCTGGTCGGTTTTTTAATTCAGTTTAGACTTACAGCGACCGATGGAAATCTAATTCGAATGATCATTTGATTAGATGTCACTTTGGTTTTGATCGGCGACCATTCCGAAAAAAGGTTGGTGGCTGTATATTTTACCACAGTACAATGCGAACCTAACCTCAGGGGTAACAACACTTTGTTCAGCGTCACAGTTAAGATGTTCCGATTTTATGGGCAATTTTAGAGTTTATGTGCTAGGAATTATGGGTAAGTGTACAAGTCGTAATCTTTTGCGTAATCGTGGATTGGCCGCCTGTAGGCCTTGGCGGATTGTGCTAGCATAATTTTTGGCGTAATTAGAGGAAAAAAGCATAGTTTCTTAAACGAGCACTGCCACGGCATGATAAGCACATTCTAGCACTTTTCGGAGCATAAATTCATAAAATTTAGTAAATATGGTGTATTTTCTACATAAGTTAATTAAATCTTAAAGAAAAAGTATTGATTTTGTTCTGACATGCTTAGTTACTAGGCTTCTGTTGGTTCATTTTGTATCTACAGATGTGATCGTTAAGTCGTTGAATGCATCACAAATGTTTTATAGATGCGAGTAGCTGTTTGGGCAGCTGGGGGCCGAGACAAACTTCCATAAAACGTTAAACACAAACATCATAATTTGATGTCGTTATTGCGCGCCCTTTTGCACAGAATCTATGTCATTCTGTGAGCATAATTTCGGAAATCAGGAGCATAATTTGGGAATTCTGGCATAATTTTGGCACAATTAGGCAAAATTTCGAGCAAGGTAGTAGCATAATATGCCACTTTTAGAAGCACAATCCGCCAAGCCCTAGCCGCCTGTGGATTCAGTTCGTTAACGCTGCAAAAATATGTACATAGTTTTAGCACCTTCATAACATCTATTTTGCTATAAATGAGATTTTAAAGTAAAGCTTTGTTCTTTATCAGCCGTTTTGTTGTTTATCTTAGCGTAAAGGTTTTTATGCCTAAGCGTGTTTTTTCATTCTCGGAGTCGGAGAACGGATGGGGGTCTGGACACGCAACCGCTGACCACCGCTGGACTTTATCCTTGGACTCCAGTTGTAGCTTCTGTAGCTCCGTTGGCTGTTTAAAATCATGAAGTAGTGCGTTATTTCTCCAAATCATGTTTCAGAGTTTTAGGCACGCTAGAATACGGGTTCAGAAATTGCTTCCTGCAGTTTCTGTGACCTCGCGAGCAATGCATTTACGTGGCAGTCGGCCGTTCACCTGCCCGACAAAGTTTGTTTTGGTTTCCGCCAGGCCCTTTTCAAGATCTGCTTTATGCTTTGATTTGGATCCAAACAAGTTGAAGGAAGAATGGGGGAAACCTTCATTCGACGTCTCAAAGATGACACATTTTCTGGATCATGATAATCATGAAAAAAGAGCAAAATTCCGCAAGTTTGTGGGCGAAGAAGAGATTTTCTTGCCAAAGTATAACATTCCTCTTGAGGAGGAGCGCGACCTTGCTCTCGCAAGACTGAAGAAACTCTGTGATAATGATTTGATTTCAGTTCTTGATTTTAGACACAATCCTTTGTGGATTTTCGCTGCCCATGAGCTAGGGTCAATGGCTGATCCAGCTATGACGACAAAGATGACAGTTCAGTTCAACTTGTTTGGAGGGACTGTTTTGAAGTTAGGGACAGACAGACACCATAACAAGTTGTTAAAGGTAAATTGAAATCCGGCCTATTCTGAAGTCCTTAATAATAGTAAATGTACTATTATTCATTTATTTACTGAATTTCCACTCTATATGGGCCCTACTTGAGACTGTACTACTATTAATTTCTGGGCTTCCGAAGCCAAACATCTCCCCTCAGGTTTTCAGACTATCAATATTCTTCTTCTGGGACACAATGCTCAGTGTTTACATTCAACAATCCTCATTTTTGACAAGAAGCAGCACCCATCTCCAAGAAAAAAAAGTTATTTCATACTTTTTTTAATTAATATTACGGTTTATTTTACAAACTTGTATTGAAAACTTTCCACCCTATTACTACACTACTATTCCAATCTATACTAAAAATTATTAATTTTGAAAGATTTTTTCACCCTGTACAACTATTCTGCTCTATATTATTATTAGGGACTTCAGAGTAATCAAAAAAGCAGTTTAACCCCTCTTTCTGAAAGCTTCTACAAATTAAAAAGTAAACAGAAAGTGGCAAGGACAAAGCATGCTTTATACTGTTTTGAACTTTTGATTTTGATTTAAATAAATAATACTGTCCATGTTTTCTTAATTTCCCAGTTTTCTGTCAGTTTTGTTCATTTCTGCTTCGACATAAATTCTTCATTAAATTTATACTTCAGCTGAATTTATTATGGTTAAAAATTTTTAGCATTTATTAGACCTAGAAAAAAGTTGATAAAAATTCTGTACTCACCCATACTTTTGTTATGCATACAGTAACAGTTACCAAACTTCACATTTTCATGCAGTTTGTGGTCACCATACAAACTCCTCATTTTCTTTTCAGGAATTAAAAGATTATTAATAATCCTTACCCCAACCATAACCAATACTCCTAACCCTAACAGTGATTTTGAGAACTTTTGTTTGCTTGTAAAGTGAGGCTTACCTCTCATATTTTGGTCTGATGTATGCATAATGAAGTAAGGTTGAGTATGGAAATTTAGGAAAAAGTTGATTCCATCTCTGGAAAACCATGAATTTTTGAAACTCAGAAGGCATACAAATCCAGATTACATTAGGAAGGAAGTTTTCTTTTTGATGTTTAAAATTGTTTGTAGGACAACTCAAATAAAATTTTTTCTTAAAATAGACATTATCTTTACTATAAAAAATAACAGTTTTTTTAATCTTCAAAATTATATGGAAATGAACAAGAAAAGCTCAATGAGCACACTGCATTTCGCTCTAAAGCTTGTATTTGTGTACTTTAAGTCTGAAATCAATAAACACTTTATAGTGTGCAATATTTAATCAGTCAGTGAGAACTGTTAGGGCAAAAAAGGGTAGGCTGTATCAGTGAATGGATAAAATAGATAGATCTATAAACATTTTCAGTTGTATAACACATAAAAGTTAACAATTGAAATGGTTGTATGTAACTAAGCACTTTGATCTATAACCCAAGAATTTTAATGATTAAAGTCATTTACATATTTCACATGCTACTTTCAGAATGAACCAAGTAAATGCGCATTGATGGTTTAATTATTGAGAACAGTAACACAATCTACATCTTGAGTAGAGTGTATTGGAACAACAACAAGAACTTACAATAGACTTTATTCATTCCTTGAAGTACAATACATAATAGGAATGCAAAACTGTTTTAAGTGAGACAAGTGACAAAAAGTGTCACCCAGAATAATCTCATGGGTTAATTAAGCTGGGCGACACATAATAGCAGGGCTTCTGGAATTTCGTAAATACTGTTTTGCAAGTTTTCAACGTGAATTTCCAGAAGCCCTGTTATAATTTAGTTACTTAAACTTGGTGAAATGATTGGGAAAATACAAATTAAAATCTTTTTATAAGATATGTAGAAATACAGAAATAATATTAAAAGATGGCAAAACTGGAAAGACAATGGACAACTAAACCTTAAACAAAAACAATATAGAATTACATAAATTATAGTGAGCTATAACAATGATAGTTTAGGATTAGAATGCATAGGTTCCTGGTAAAACAGTGTAGGGTTTTCCCAGAAGATGTATTTTATGTATGTATCACCATTTTTATTTCTAATAGCAGGGTGCTGTCGGCCTGATCGAGTATACATTTGGTTATATGCTACTAAGTACTTAGGACACAGTATAAATAATAATATACTATATGATACATATGATATAAAACGTTTTTAAGAAATCTGTGAATAAATTAAAGTAGTACTTAGCCTAAAAGCTTTTGGTTGAAATCTTTTGCGGTATTTGGATGAAAACACTAAACAACTTTTTTTTTTCACTTTGTTTATCAGGGTATAGACTCACTCGAAGATGTAGGATGTTTTGGTCTGACTGAACTCGGCTATGGTAACAATGCTGTACAAATGGAGACTACTGCAGTTTATGACAAGGACACTGATGAGTTTGTTGTCAACACTCCAACCCCTCTGGCTCAGAAATATTGGATCACAAATGGTGCTTGCCATGCACATCACATCATTGTTTTCTCACAGCTATACATTGATGGTGTAAATCAAGGTACTTGGTTGAATGTTGACAATGTAATTTGTTTTCTAGCTATATACTTTAACAACTTGTCAGAAATGAGAATTGGGGAGTCAGGATGGCCGAGTGGTTAGCACTCGTGCCTCCCACCACTGTGGACCTGGGATTGAGTCCTGGTTTCCGCATGTGGGCTGAGATTTGTTGATCCCAATCTGACTCCGAGGGTTTTTCTCCGGGCTCTCTGGTTTTCCTCCCTCAACAAAATTGACACCCTGCTAATTCTATCTGGCTGTGGAGCTGTGCTCCAAGGTCATCCGTGGGCCACATAGTGGCAGCAATATGCGCCTTAACATGCTTTCGGTCCGACCTCGTTGAGCTACGTCCTTCGCATTCAGTCCATGACTGCAATGAAGGGCGATTAGCTCGCTAGATATTATTATTATTATTATTATTATTATTGAAATGTCTTGCATGTCATTGAATGAGACTTTTAAGATTGTCATAATCATGAAGGTTATAAACTGATATATTACGTTTTGTAAAATTCAAACAAGTGTAAATGGCTGATTTTGAATATTAAACTTCAGATAATAAAAACTACTTAATCCAACAGGTACAGTTAATGTCTGCAAACAGTTTGACCTTTACAAGGGTTTCGTTAGTGTTTGGAGGCACCAGTTGCAGTGGCTCAGCTGGTGGATGGCATAAACTCCTGGGGAGGTCCATGGGCGTGCCCCCGTCTCCCCCACCCCCCTAACCCCTTGCAGGAAATTTGTAAAACTGGACTCTCTTAAAGTGCATATGAAGTGAAAAATTTTATTACTTCAATGGATAGACCTTGCTAAATGAAGAACAGCAGTGAAAAATTTTTGTTAAAACCTTTCCTTGTTCTTTAGATATCAACATTTAAAAATTGCATCTGGTGACGTAACGAGTGGTTCCGACAATTTTACATTTTTCTAAAATTTGCTGCCAATCTGTAAAACTTGGGTGGGTTTGAGCTAGACTTGGACTGATGATCTTTCTATTTTGCAGTTATAAAATCACTGTGCAGCTGTAAGCTTTTAAGTTGATTCCAAAAGTGACTCCACTTAGAAATAGTATGCGTATCCCATATTTTGAGAGAGCTGCTCATTAATTAGGTCCCAAGGCTGAGCAGCTATCACTTTCTAAGTCCAATTTATCACTAAACTTATGATTAGTATTGATCATTTCATGTGTGAACTACTGGGCCCGGTTGTACAAAGCCTGGATAAGCTCTCCACAGAACAAAAACTATATAATGGTCATCACTACTAAATCAAAGATTATTTGACTCTTTGTTGATTTTTCTGTCACTGGCTGTTAAGTGAGTGGATGACTCCTAAAGTAACATTTGGTTTAAATGGTGTCAAATAACTTTCATTATATAGTTTTACTGCATATAAAATAGAAAGCACTTATCTAGCAGATAGCTTTTCCAAGCTTCATGCAACCCAGCCCTGGACACCATATATGAAACAAATGGACTTTGCTCTGGCCTGAAACGAAACACCTGCCTTAAGGTTTTGTAAAACCTGTTGGATTTTCTAACTTTCTAAGAGTAGTGGTGCCAGTATTTAGAAACAAATATACATTAAATATGTGTATTTTATAGGAATCCATGGAGTTTTGGTTCCCATTCGAGACAAGAACCTACAGGTGATCCCAGGAGTCCAGATTCATGACATGGGCCATAAGATAGGAATGAACGGTGTTGACAATGCTAAGTTTTTCTTTGACAATGTGCGAGTGCCAAGAGAAAACCTGCTTAACCAGTATTCTGATGTTGCGGAAGATGGAACTTATTCGACAGAAATTGAGGGGAATATCAGAAAGCGTTTCCTGACAGTTGCTGACCAGCTCTTGTCTGGTCGTCTCTGCATAGCCAGCATGTCACAAGGTGTGTTATAGTTTGTTACAGTGTATCAATAGTAAGAACCTTGTTTAGTTTAACAAAGCTTAAACCTGCCACACATGAGAGGAAATACAGTAGCGGAGCCTATTGCCTCATGGAGCAGAGAGCTGAGCTGATTCTTCTTGTGTGTTACACTGGAGCAATTTTTTGTGGGAATTTTGCAATGCAAGACAGTGAGGAAAATACCTTTCATGTTTGAAATTGGCATTACTGCTTCATGAGGCAAGATTCTCACAAAAAGTTCAACACAATTTAAGCTGCTGTTCTGTCAGCATCGTCTACTTGTGTTTTTATTTACTAGTTAATTTTTTTATTCTTATTAATTAGTTAAAAAATTAATATGTTTCTTTTTTTCAAATTATGTGTTGCCATTCTTCAATAAACTTGAAACCATTTTAGAGCCCTCTTGCTAAGTTTGCACTCATTTTTATAGGATAAGTGTTTTAGTGTATCCCAGCGAGGCAAATGATCTTCAGAACTTTCCTTTCAGGACAAACGAAAGATTTGTAAGAAAAAATACTTTTAGCAATCGAATCACAGCATTGTCACCATTAACCTCAGTTTGTTTAAAATGCTTCTTTCTGTAGGTTGTTGTGTGGCCACCAGGGTTCCAACTTGCCATCTATAGGTGGCCAATGCTATCAGAAAATGAATGATGGCTATTATGGATAATATTTAGAACTGTTAGCCAGCTGTCTATGTAGTAAAAGATTGTGTGGAACCTTTGTTACTAATTAAATCATAGTTAATCTAGGACTGGTATGAAACCATTGTTGTAGGTCTTTGTTTGTTGGTTTCTTTTGCTAACTACTGTTGAAGGTGCACAATATACAGAAGGTTTTGAGATGCAAATCAACAAGTAGCCAGTCAATACTTTCTCACTAACACCTAAAACAAAGAATGTGCATGGTCGCAGTTCATTTAACCTTAAACAAACTTTCTTTTCACATTCTTTGTATTTCCCTTTTCAAGTTTGCTGGCTTTCATAACCAGTCCCTAGATTTACTATGTATATATCTAAGAGTTATTGTTACTAACATGTGATAAACAGTGTGATGATCAAATGAAGCTCATCTGTTTTATTGGACAAACATCTGGAAACAAATGCAATCTGTTAGTCTTGCATGCACAGCTACAGATGCAGTTATAGTTAATAACTACCCCCAGCAGGGGAGGTGAAAAGCGGTAGATATATACTGAGACACGAAGCGTTAAGGTATATATCTAGAGCTAGACAACGACCTTGAGGGGGATAGTTGCCTTAGTATTTACCACAAGGATAAAATGCACTTCACTTTTCAAAGAAAAGCACGCGCGTCGTGTACATTTGAGTATCGTTTACATCTTCAGGGTTTTTTGAAGAACATAAATGTCGTGGATTTTAAGAAAGATTTTTGTCCTAACTATTAAAACCAAAAAGCCAAATCTTGTTGTCCTCTTCGTGTTTTATGGAATGGTTCTTTGTTTAAAGCAATCTTTTCCTCGTCTATAACTAACGGGTAACGCGATTCCAATTTGATTATCGACTCAAAATCAACTAATAGTTTTGAATATTGCAAAACACGGGAGACAATCAGAGCGTGCGAAAATGGATATTGGTTGCTTTGGTAAATACTAATATAGATTAAACTTTGAAAATATATTTGGCTATCAAACTAGAACTATCAAATTTTTGCCTTATATGGCCAGATGGTTACTTGAAAAAAGTCAACTTTGAGCCAAATGGCCGAGCAGTTTGCATGTTTGACACATAATTCTGAAGTTGTGATTTCGAGCCCCAGTCAGACAACTGTTTAGTAACGCTTTATCTGAGTTTGTCCAGTCAAATCAGCTGTTTAATTGAATTGCCATCTATTTCCAGTAAATTGTTTGACCTTCCGTTTTGTGTTGCAGGTGGTTCTAAGTTGTGCCTTGCCATTGCGTGCAAATACTCGGCCACTCGTCTGACCGTTGGTCCAGATGGGAAATCTGACACGCCCATTCTTAAGTATCAACTCCAGCAACGAGCTCTGATGCCATTACTGGCGACAACTTATGCACTTGACTTTGCACTAGCCGTTGCAAAGGATCGCTGGGCATTTCAGGTAACAGTTTTCAGTTTGAAAAACAATAGCATAACAGCCTGCCCTGGTTTATCGCACACATTTGTAACTTGGTTACATATGATCATCATGTTGTGTTTGTTGATCTGCACCAAGTATTCTCTAAAAGCCTAGGGTGGGGGGGGGGGGGGGGGGGGGGGGGGGGGGGGGGGGGGGGGGGGGGGGGGGGGGGGGGGGGGGGGGGGGGGGG